>CATIWO010050682.1:0-35643 GCA_949673435.1 Macaranga tanarius | reverse complement strand
GAAATGACGAAGGTTTTGTGAGAAATTGAATGATTGATGGAATGCTGGAAGCGGAAAGGAGGAAGGTTTTGGGAGAAATTGAATGATCGATGGAATGCTGGAAGCGGAAAGGAGGAAGGTTTTGGGAGAAATTGAAGGGTTGAAGGACTGGAAGCGGAAACAAAATGTTGAAGGGAAGAAGTGACACCGTTAATATAATATTTAAAAAATATGCGGGCTTTTAGTTGTTATGGACCCCGGTTCATATTGCAATATGGACAGGGGTCCATGATATAACAATTCGTTGACTAGTCAAATCCTTATGCATGCATATTTCTTTGTATTTGACTAGGTCATTTAATAAGACTTAAATAGGAAATAGTCATAGTTATATTCCTATTTCAATAAGGGATTTTCTTTATTAAATAGGGATAATAACTATAGCATTTATTTATTTAATAATTATCCATGTATTAGATTAGTTTCCTATCCTTAAAGGACTTTGTATCCTAAGTCTTTAAGGAGTTATTTAGGTCATTTAGCTTATTATTTTAGGCCTATAAATACTATGTAATTCGGCCTCATTCAATTCAGATTGGATTTTTAATTAATTGAAATTTTTGAAATTTCCTTTTAGTTCTTGAGAGAGCTTAATTTGATCTTTGCATCCTTAGGCGCCTTTGGTTGTGAAAATCGCCCCTTTGATAATTGGAGTTCTTAATTGTTAGATAATTATTGGGTTCCAATTCATTGTTTAACCTAGATAGATCTTAGGCAAAGAAATCAATAGATTGATATAGTTCCTAGTTGTTAGATAACTAGAGGGTTGTATCAGGAAGCATGTGTGTGATCCGGATAGTGATGAATTAAGGAAGCAAATAATGAATGAAGTGCGTACTACTCCATATGCGATGCATCCCATTAGTACGAAGTTGTATCAAGATTTGAAGCCGTTTTATTGGTGGCCAGCAATGAAAAGAGATATAGCCGAGAATTTTGCAAGATGTTTGACTTGTCAACAAGTAAAGGTCGAAAATCAAGCTCCGGTGGGGAAGTTGCGTCCTTTTGCAATACCCGAATGGAAGTGCAAAAAGATCACTATGGATTTTGTGATGGGACTGCCTCGTACCTTTCGGAAGCACGATGCGGTATGGGTGATAGTTAACTGGTTGACCAAGTCGGCTCATTTCTTGCCAATTCAAACAAGTGATTCCTTAGACAAGTTAGCCTCTTTGTAAATTGCAAAGATTATGAGGCTACATGAAGTTCTTTTATCCATTGTGTCTGACAGGGATCCGAGATTCACTTCTCATTTCTAGGAGAGTTTGTAAAAAGCTTTGGGGATAAAGTTACATTTCTCTACAGTTTTTCATCCGTAAACGAATGGCCAGTCAGAAAGGACCATCCACACACTTGAAGATATGATGAGAGCTTGTACCTTAGAGTTTAAAGGTAATTGGGACGAGCACTTACCATTGTTGGAATTTGCTTACAACAACAGATATCATTCTATCAATGGGATGGCACCTTATGAAGCCTTATACGGGAGAAAGTGTAAAAGCCTAATATATTGGGATGTTGAAGGCTTGAGGCAACTTCAAGGTCCATATTTGGTATAAAAAATGGTGGATAAATTTTTATTATCAAGAAATGCTTGAAGGCGGTATAAGATCATCAAAAAAGCTATACAGATCGACACCGCTGGGAGATGGATTATGAAGTTGGTGAGAAGGTCTTTTTAAGAGTATCACCATGGAGAGCCATTTTAAAATTTGGGAAGAAAGGAAAATTGAGTCCAAGATACGTGAGACCGTATGAAATTTTGGAAAAGGTGGGACTATTGGCGTACAAATTGGCTTTGCCAAGAGAATTGTCTTCAATACATGATGTATTCCATGTATTTATGTTGAGGCAGTATAGGTCGGATCCAAGTCATGTGATACAAGAAATCGAGATAGAGATATCCGAGGGATTGACAAATGTAGAGGAACCGACAGAGATTCTAGATCGAAAGGTGAAGAAGTTGAGGAATAAAGAGATTCCAATTATGAAAGTCAAATGGAGTTATCACTCACCTAGAGAAGCAACATGGGAGGTAGAGGAGCAAATGAGACAGAAGTATCCGTATTTGTTTATAGGAAGTGGTAAGTTGTTAAATTTTAGGGACAAAATTTTTATTAGGAGGGAAGAACTGTAACACCCATATTTTAGAATACACTATTTATGCATTATGAATACATGTCGTATAGAGTCTTAGTGTGATATATGTCTAAGTGTGGGGATTTGCATATTGGTAAAGAAGGACCTAATTGTAAGATAAGTTTAGGGTTGATTTGACACTATAGAAAGTCACGGGCTATTATGCATTATGACATTTTCATTAAGGGGCTTAGATGATATTTTTTGTGATATTTGATTATTTAATTAGAGTTTATTATATTGTTATTATTATATTGTTTATTAGTGATATATATATGGATTTAAAGGTTAGTTTAGTAATGATTAAGGAGGACTTTAGGGGTGTAATTTGTTAGCTTGTGATTGGTTGAAGTGTTTTGTGTATATTATATTATTTGAGTATTGTTGGTGGACAGTGTAGAGAATTGAGAGAGTAAATAAGAGAGTGTTCTTGATATTTGGTGAGAGTTTGATCTTGTTAGAGCTAGGATTTGGAAGGCATTATAAGGTCCATATCAATTGGAGCTAAATTAGTAAGCTTAAATTATGTTTTTGATTGGTTTTGTTGAGTTGTAAATTTTGTCAATTTCAGATTTCTATTACTCTATTTTTCAGTCCTTTTCTAATTGCCATATCTTGAGTTTTAAAACTCTTATTTGAGCAAGGTTTAATGTTCTGAAAACCTCAGAGAGTCCTTTACATTTTCTATGTTTTGAGTTTGCTGTTAAGTAGGGTAATTAAGGTCGGACATTTGCTTGCCTCCTATGAGTGCCCTATTTTGGCCGAGTGGATTGTAAAATCCATAATTAATTCCACACATGTCCAAATTGAATGATTCTAATTAGAATTTATTATAGACATAAAACCCTAGCCGTGGTTGAAATTTAGGGGTTATTGGACTTGTGTGTGTCTGTCTAAGTCTTGTTGAATTTTGAGCAATCTGTGCACTTTGTGAACTTAGGGTGAATTACTATGCTTGTTTGTGAATTTGATGGATGATTGTATGTAAGAGTTGACAAAGGAAAGGAAAGCACTCAACATTAAAGGAAAGGCTCTTTTTGAAGAGGAAGCAACTAGAGGTAAGTAACTATGTATATATGTTGTGTATATATACTTAGCCCATATGCTTAGTGGAATGTGTTCCTATATTGGAATTGATTGAATATACGATTAGTGCAATAATGTAGAATGAGTTATACCCTTTTGTGAGTTGGTAATATGGTGAGAGAGATAGTAAATGATTATGTATATATATGGTGTAGTAAACACCATAATTGTGTATGTTGCATTTTGAGAATGAGCTTTTGATTTAATATTGATAAATGGTGATTATATTATCATATTGAGATGCAATTGATTGGAAATGTATTGTGTTATTTTGGTTGTATTATATTTCACTTAAAAGTGAAATATGTGAGGAATTATGAGAATGTGTGATAGTGGGACTGAGCCGGGTGAATAGTCCACACTTAATATGTAAAATGAGCAAGCTGAGCCAGGCTTTTAGCTACCCATAAAAGATATGTGAGAACGAGACTGAGCTGGATGGATAGTCTCAATTAATGGCCATTTGAATATGATTAAATTGTGAAGAAAATAGCTATGAAGCTAAGTGTGAGGTTATGGGTGAGGAATGTCATCTGAATACTAACTCATGCATTGAACATACATTCCTTTACTATTGTCCCAATGAATGAATTTGGTTGTGTAATGGAATGTTAAAATATAAATGATGGATATGGATGCTCTTTATTTGTGAATGATTGATATTATGTGTTAAAGGATGTTTTGGAGTGGATTAGTTTGCTTAAAATTTATTGTTGGGGAAAGTATTGTTATGTTTTGATGAAGAATCATATGCTTTGATATTATTAGTCACTTTAAGGGCATTTTATTTAATCCATACAAATGATTTAAGTCTAGTTATCTTCATATTGTAGCCCTCTAAAATAGCTTTCCATAGCTTTTTGAATCACTTGAATCTGAGTTCTATAGAGGGAGTTATGGCTAAAAGAGTGTGATATGGTCTGAAGGGTCAAGTCTGGGTGAGTCTTCTGGTGCCTGTGTGGACTCGGCATGAGTGTGCTGAGTCATACTTGAGACTTGTCTTTAATCCATACAAATGATTTAAGTCTAGGTATCTTTATGAAAGTTGTATCCCTCTAAAATAGCTTTCCATAGCTTTTTGAATCACTTGAATCTGAGTTCTGTAGAGGGAGTTATGGCCAAAAGAGTATGATATGGTCTGAAGGGTCAAGTCAGGGTAAGTCTTCTGGCGCCTGTGTGGACTCGACATGAGTGTGCTGAGTCATACCTGAGACTTGGCTTTCTATAGCTTTTTGAATCACTTGAATCTGAGTTCTGTAGAAGGAGTTATGGCCTAAAGAGTATGATATGGTCTGAAGGTTCAAGTCAGGGTGAGTCTTCTGGTGCCTGTGTGGACTCGGCATGAGTGTGCTGAGTCATACCTGAGACTTGGGGTGCCGACTCGGCACGAGTGTACTGAGTCGTGATGAGTCAGCCCTTCTTCAAAACACTTATGTCTTTGTATTTTGACCATAACTTGAGCTATAGAGCTCCAAATGAGGTGCGGTTTGATACTACAGAAACTTTAAAGAGTCTTCTACAACTTTTATGTTTTGAGTTGGAGTTGAATCTATCATTAAAATTCTCTAATTGAGCTTGACATTTCAGTTCTCACTTACTCCTTTTACATTTGGACTCCCGTACGCACTCTATGTAGTGCCATTGGTTATGGAACTATATGGTGATTGTTTTTAGACTTGGTAGAGGTTTGAAATACTATATTATGATCCTTATAATGTGTTTATAATATTAGCTATCATGTTCTATCATCTCTTTGCTTCTGTGATTAGTATATGTGTGCAACTATATTTATAGTTGCTTATTGAGTTGCAAGCTCACCCCTTTGCTGTTGAATATTTTCAGGTCTTGATTAAGCTAAAGGCTTGAAGCTTGCGTCTGAGTCTTTAGGTGGGCCGAAGCGAGTAGTGTACCCAACCTTCCTCCTGCATAACATTTTGGTATTTTGTGTACATTGTAGTATTTTAATATCTTTGTGTAATGCTATACAAGCATATATGTAAGCTGAACATGTATGTATACAATGAGTTTGCTATATATATATATATATATATATATATATATATATATATATAAATCGAGTACTTTGCTTCTCGAATGCATTTTGAAAATGTAGATTTTATGTGGTTGTTTATAGGCTTTATATGAAATGTTTTAATAAATGCCACGTGTACCAGTTTGTGAGTAGCCACATGTTAGGTTATATTTTTGGGCGTCATATTTAGTGGTACCGGAGCAGGGATTAGACTCCCTCGGGAAATGAGAATGTGTTGCATTCATGACATTTCATGCATAAGTCATAGGTAATCAATAGTTGATGTGTGTTGTATATGTCAGGATGGAAGGACACCAATCTCTACCTATTGGCCCACAGGAGTCGTCTGAGTTTGTACATGGTCAAACACCAATGCATTCTATAGATGCACCTGCACAATCCCAACCCCAACCTTCTCCTACACAAGCTGCATATCCTCCATTTTTTCAGGAATTTGTTCAGATTATGAGAGAGGCGGCCCAAAAACTAGTGGATAATGCTATAGATGATCATTATCAGAAGATCAAAAAATAGGGTGCAAAGGTTTTTACGGGAACCACATATCCAATGGTGGCGAAATAATGGTTAAGAAACATGGAGATGGTGTTAAATCAAATAGAGTGCACCACCGAAAAGAAAGTGAGTTATGCGATATCCTTGTTTGAACAAAATGCACTTGATTGGTAGGAAACCGTTTCAGGAAGTGGTGATGTACCGGCAACCTTGACTTGGGCAGACTTCTTGAAGGAATTCACGCATAAATATATGTCCACCATGTACAAAGCCAAAAAGAAGCTTGAATTCCTCAATTTGAAGCAAGATGAATTATCAGTTGCGGACTATGTGGTCCAGTTTGTAAGATTGTCGAAATATGCACCAGAAGAGGTGGCAACCGATGAGTTGAAAAGAGATAAGTTTGAAAGAGGTTTAGCTCTTAAAATCCAGGAAAGGATTGCGATTAAACCTCTAACTTACAAGGATTTTCTTGAGATGGAAATTCGAGCGGAGGAAACCATATTAGAGAGGAATGCATTAGAAGCTAAAAGAAGGAGAGTTATTAGTGTATTTACCACTTCAGCAAGAACCAGTAGCAGATCATCCTTCTGGGGTGTCGGGTTTCAAAGAGGAAGCTTTAGAGGGTGTGGGTCGATTTGACCTAGCCAATCAATGGGAAGCACCTATACTAGAGGGAGTGGAAGAATGGATACTCGAAGAAAAGTGGAAGAGTGGATACTTGAAGAAATGTTGCTAGAGGGAGATCTACAAGTAGCATGTCAACTCCTATGTGCAACAAATGTGGTATATTTCACTCCGGGGAATGCTGGGGTTCTAGACCTAATATGTGCTACCATTGCAATCAACCGGGTCACTTTATGAGGGAATGCCCATTGAGAATGGGTATTGGAGGATCACAAATGTCAACACAAAGTAGTATCGGAGCAAATTATTTATAAGCAAGTAGAGGTAGAGGTCACGAAAGAAGAAGTGGAGCAAGCACCTCAACACTGACCGAGTCTATTGGCCAAAACCCAAGCCAAGCTATGGTGTAGACTATAACTAGACAAGAAGCTCCTATTACACTAGATGTAGTGATGGGTACCTATACTATCCTTGGTTATGATGCTTTTGTGCTAATAGATCCGGGTTCTACATGCTCATTTATATCAGATGAATTTGCAATAAGAGTTCATAGTACTATTAAATTATTAGAGCATGATGTTTGTGTATTTATACCGGCCGGGGGTGTAGTAGTTGTGAATAGGGTAGTTAGATCATGCCCTATAGTAATTGATGATATGACTTTTCATGCGGCTTTAGTAGTCATCAAGTTAGAAGAGTTTAATGTAATTTTGGGGATGGATTGGTTGTCTAGATACCATGCTATTGTAAATTGCCATACAAAGGAGGTAGTTTTAGAGGTTCCGGCAAAGAGAAGGATAATGTTAGTGGGAGAGAGGAAGACTATTCCTATTTATCTCATTTCTGCTACAACAGCTTTCCAATTGATTAGAGATAGGTGTGAAGCATACTTGGCCAGCATCATTGATACGACAAAGGTGAGTCCGGGAATGATGGATATACCAATTGTTAGAGACTTTCAAGATGTATTTCTAAATGAATTGCCAGGTTTTCCATCACATCGAGAAGTAGATTTTGAGATTGAGACTATGCCGAGAACTGCACCAATATCAATTGCACCTTAACGGATGGCACTATTAGAGTTGAAAGAATTGAAGAAGCAAATTAGAGAAACTACTATAAAAGGGGTTTGTAAGGCCAAGTATCTCACCATGGGGAGCACCGGTGTTGTTTGTGAGAAAGAAAGATGGAAGCATGAGATTGTGTATCGACTATAGATAGTTGAATAGGATCACAGTGAAGAACAAATATCTGTTGCCTAGAATTGATGATTTGCTTGACCAGTTGAAGGATGCTTCAGTATTTTCAAAGATTGATTTGAGATCCAGCTATTGGCAACTTCGAGTAGCAGAAAGTTCTATACCAAAGATGGCATTTAAAACCTGATATGGGCACTTTGAGTTTTTAGTCATGCTATTCGGTTTGATAAATGCACCGGCAACCTTTATGTATTTGATGAACAGGACCTTTCAGATGTATCTTGATCAGTTCGTTATTATATTCATCGATGATATACTCATATATTCATCTAGTCAGGAAGAGCATGAGAAGCATCTTCGGATAGTTTTACAAATACTTTGGGAGAAGCAATTATATGCTAAATTCAGCAAATGTGAGTTCTGGATGGAGGAGATTGCCTTCCTTGGCCACATTATGTCTAAAGAAGGAGTGTAACCGGATCCGTCCAAGATTAAAGCTATCTTAGAGTAGCAAGCACCTAGAAATGTGATCGAGATTCAAAGTTTTTTAGGTTTAGCTGGGTACTACAGAAGATTTATGAAGGATTTTTTAGTTATTGCTAAACCACTGACGACCTTATTAAAGAAGAACACTTCTTATTAATGGAATCAAGCATGTCAATGGAGCTTTAAAAAGTTGAAAAAAACCCTTACCACGGCTCCTGTTTTAGCATTAACAACCGGTAATAGAGGCTTTGTAGTATTTACCGATGCTTCAGGATAAGGACTTGGTTATGTGCTTATGCAAACTGGAAGGGTGATAGCCTATGCATCTCGATAATTACGGCCTCATAAAATGAACTACCCGATGCATGACTTAGAATTGGCCGCCATTGTTCATGCCTTGAAGACTTGGAGGCATTACTTATATGGAGAGACTTTTTCTATCTTCACAGACTATAAAAGCTTGAAGTATATTCCTACTCAAAAGGAATTGAACTTGAGGCAATGAAGATGGATGGAATTGTTAAAGGATTATGATTGCACCATCGAATATCATCCGAGAAAGGCAAATGTAGTGGCGGATGCTTTGAGCTAAAAGACTAAAGAGTGCACGGCCGGATTGGTTTGTCATGATATAGGTAATTTAGTGGCGCTACAGGTGATGAATGTTCAAGTAGACCACTTATTGGTAGCGTTATAAATTTAACTAACTTTGGAGGATCAAATACGAGATGTTCAAATAGAAGATGCCTACTTAAAAAAGATGAAGGGTAAGGTAGAAGCAGGACTTAATATGCAATTTACCTTGAGGGAGGATGGTATATTGATGATTGGGAAGCACGTGTGTTCTGGATAGCGAGGAATTAAGGAAGCAAATAATAAATGAAGCACATACCGCTCCATATGCAATGCATCCCAATAGCATAAAATTGTATCAAGATTTGAAGCCATTTTATTGGTGGCCGGTGATGAAAAGAGATATAGCCGAGTATGTTGCAAGATGTTTAACTTGTCAATAAGTAAAAGCCAAACATCAAGCTCCGGCGGGGATGCTGCATCCTTTGGCAATACTGGAGTGGAAATGGAAAAAGATTACTATGGATTTTATGATGGGACTACCTCATACCTTTTGAAAGCACAATGCGGTATGGGTGATAGTTGACCGGTTGAGCAAGTCGGCTCATTTCTTACCGATATAAGTAAGTGATTCCTTAGACAAGTTGGCTTCTTTGTACATCATAGAGATTGTGAGGTTACATGGAGTTTCTTTATCCATTGTGTCTGACAGGGATCCGAGATTCACTTCTCATTTCTATGAGAGTTTGCAAAAAGCTTTGGGGATAAAGTTACATTTCTCTACTGCTTTTCATCCGTAAACGGATGGTCAGTCAGAAAGGACCATCCAGACACTTAAAGATATGATGAGGGCTTGTACCTTGGAGTTTAAAGGCAATTAGGATGACCACTTACCATTGTTAGAGTTTGCCTACAACAACGGATATCATTCTAGCATCGGGATGGCGCCTTATGAAGCCTTATACGGGAGAAAGTGTAGAAGCCCAATATGTTGGGATGTTGAAGGCTTGAGGTAACTTGAAGGTCCAAATTTGGTACTAGAAAAGGTGGATAAAATTCAAGTGGTCAAGAAATGCTTGAAGGCAGTATAAGATCGTCAGAAAAGCTATGCGGATCGACACTGCCGGGAGATGGATTATGAAGTTGGTGAGAAGGTCTTTTTAAAGGTATCACTATGGAGAGGCATTTTAAGATTTGGGAAGAAAGGAAAATTGAGTCCAAGATATGTAGGACCGTATGAAATTTTGGAAAAGGTAGGACCATTAGCGTACAAATTGGCTTTGCCAAGAGAATTGTCTTCAATACATAATATATTCCATGTATCTATATTGAGGCGGTATAGGTCGGATCTAAGTCATGTGATACAAGAACCCGAGATAGAGATATCCGAGGGATTGATATATGTAGAGGAACCGATGGAGATTCTAGATCGAAAGGTAAAGAAGTTAAGGAATAAAGAGATTCTAATTGTGAAAGTGAAATGGAGTTATCACTCACCTAGAGAAGCAATTTGGGAGGTAGAGGAGCAAATGAGACAGAAGTATCCGTATTTGTTTCCGAGAAGTGGTAAATTGATAAATTTCAGGGTTGAAATTTTTATTAGGAGGGGAGAATTATAATATCCATGATTTTAGAAGTACTATTCATGCATATTATTTTCTTGACATGTAGAGTAGAGTCTTGGGTTACATTTAAGTTTGGCATGTGCATTGGTAGAAGAGAAAAGAGTGTTCTTGATAATTTTTAAAAGAGTTTAATCTTGTGTTGGCTAGTTAATAAGAGGATTAAGAAGCTTTATGAGGCTTATATTATATTGAAGCATCAATTTAGTAAGCTTTGCTTATGTATTATGTTGTTTTAAGTTGAGTTTGAATGTTGTTAATTTCAGATTTCTATTCCTCTATTTTTTAGTCCTCTTGTGATTGCCATATCTTGAGCTTTACAACTCTGATTTATGCAATATTTAATGCTCTGGATACTTCAAAGTGTCCTCTTCAACTCTTATGTTTTGAGTTTAATTTGATTTTGTCGTTTTAAGGGGTCAATAGGGCCGGATATTTTCTTGCTCCTGTAAGTCTCCTATTTTAGCCGGGTGGATTATAAAATCCATAATTAATTCCACACTTGTCTTAATTGAATGATTCCAATTGGATTTTATTATAGACACATAACCCTAGCTTTGGTAGTAATTTTAGGGTTATTGGACTTGTGTGTATATATTTAGGTCTTGTTGAACTTTGAGCTATTTATGCACTTTGTGAGGCTAGGGTCAATTTTGATGTGTGCTTGTTGAATTGGCTTATGAAATTGTGTAGGGAGTGACAAAGGAAAGGAAATCACTCATAATTAAAGGAATGACCCTTTTTAAGGAAGAAGCACTTGAAGCTAAGTAATTATGTATACATATTATGTATATATACTTAGCCCATATGCTTAATAGAATGTATTCTTATATTGGAATTGATTGAATATACATATGATTAATGCAATAATGTGGAATAAGTTATACCCTTTTGTGAATCGGTAATATGGTGAGAAAGCTAGTAAATTATAATGTACATGTATAGGGTAGTAAACACCATAATTATGTATGTTGCATTTTGAGAATGAGCTTTTGATTGAATATTGATGAATGGTGATTATATTGGCATATTGAGATGCAATTGATTGGAAATGTATTGTGTTATATTGGTTGTATTATATTCCACTTGAAAGTGAAATATGTGAGGAATTGTAAGAATGTGTGATAGTGGGACTGAGCTAGACGGATAGTCCACACTGAATATGTGAAATGGGCAAGCTGAGTTGGGCGTATAGCAACCCATAAAAGATATGTGAGAATAAGACTGAGCCGAGCGGATAGTCTCACTTAATGGCCATTTAAATGTGATTAAATTGTGAGGAAAATAGCTATGAAACTAAGTTGAGGTTATGGGTGAGGAATGTCATCTGAATACTAACTCTTGCATTAAACATACATTCCTTTACTATTGTGCTAATGAATGAATTTAGTTGTGTAATAGAATGTTTGAATATAAATGATAGATGCGGATGCTCTTTATTTGTGATTGATTGATATTATATTTTAAGAGATGTTTTGGAGTGGATTAGTATGCTTAGAATGTATTGTTGGGGGAAGTATTGTTATGTTTTGATGAAGAATCATGTGTTTTAACATTATTAGTCACTTCAAGGGTATTTTCGTTAATCTATACAAATGATTTAAGTCCAGGTGTCTTCATGAAAGTTGTAGCCCTCTGAAATAGCTTTCCATAACTTTTTGAATCACTTGAATCTGAGTTCTGTAAAGGGAGTTATGGCTGAAAGAGTGTGATGTGGTTTGAAGGGTCGAGTCAGGGTGAGTCTTCTGGCGCCTGTGCCGACTCGGTACGAGTGTGTTGAGTCGTGATGAGTCAGCCCTTCTTCAGCACACTTCTATCTTTTTATTTTTACCATAACTTGAGCTATAGAGCTCCAAATGAGGTGTGGTTTGATGTTACAGAAACTTTAGAGAGTCTTCTACAACTTTCATGTTTTGAGTTAGAGTTTAATCTATCATTAAGATTCTCTAATTGAGCTTGACATTTCAGTGCTCACTTACTCCTTCTACATTTAGACTCTTGTACGCACTCTATGTAGTGCCATTGGTTATGGAACTATATGGTGATTGTTTGTAGACTTGGTAGAGGTTTTAAAGACTATGTTATGATCCTTAGAATGCCTTTATAATATTGGCTATCATGTTCTATCATCTCTTTGCTTCTGTGATTAGTATATGTATGCAACTGTATTCGTAGTTGCTTATTGAGTTGTAAGCTCACCCCTTTGCTGTTGAATATTTTCAAGTCTTGATTAAGCTAAGGGCTTGAAGCTTGCGTCTGAGTCTTTAGGTAGGCCGAAGCGAGTGGTGTACCCGACCTTCCTCCTGCATAACATTTTGGCATTTTGTGTACATTGTAATATTTGAATATCGTTATGTAATTCTAGACGAGCATATGTGTAAGCTAAACATGTATGCATACAATGAGTTTGATATATATATATATATATATAAATCGAGTACTTCGCTTCTCGAATGCATTTTGAAAATGCAAAGTTTGTATGGTTGTTTATAGGCTTTATGTGAAATGTTTTGATAAATTCCACGTGTACCAGTTTGTGAGTAGCCACATGTTGGGTTATGTTTTTGGGCGTCACAGTGGCAATACATAATTAAAGAAAAATAGAGGTGATCCTATTTCTCAATCTGAGTATGCAAAAATTATTGGGAGCTTATTGCACTTGATGAATTTTTCAAGACCTGACATAACATATGTTATTAGTAGACTGAGCAGGTAAAGCCAAAATCCTAATCAAGGACATTGGTCTGCTTTAGTTAGATTAATGAAATATTTAAAAGGTACGATTGATTTAGGTATTCTATATAGTGGATTTCCTGCTGTACTTGAAAGGTACAGTGATGCTAACTGGATTTCAGATTCAGATGAGATTAAATCGACTAGTGGTTATGTATTTATCTTAGGTGGAGGTGCAGTTGCTTGGAAATCAAGTAAGCAAACTGTCATTGCCAGATCAACCATGAAATAAGAATTTATTGCATTAGAGTTAGCTGGCAGTGAAGCTGAGTGGTTGAAAAACTTCTTAGCAGATATTCTTTTAGGAATTAAACTTACACCTTCTGTATCTATGCATTATGATTGCAAATTGGCTATTGCCATTGCAAAGAACAAAGCCTTCAATGGAAAAAATCGTTATATTTGATTGAGATATAATGTGATTAAGCAATTTCTAAAAGATGGAATAATTTCCATTGATTATATAAAGTCAGAAGTAAATTTAACGGATCCTCTGACTAAACCATTGGAAAGAAAACAAGTACTTGAAATATCAAAGGAGATGGGACTAAAGCCAATTTGAGTTATCAACGTTGATTGTAACCCAACCTATATGATTGGAGATCCTATGAAGTAGGTTCATATGGGTAATAATAAGTCAATTGTTGATCCTTAGAAGCACTAAATATTTACAAGTCCCTCCTATATATAATGAGTGATTAGTGCTCAAACTGCAAATTAATATGAGGATGAGTTTAAAACTCCTAATGAATTCCATATCCTTTATGGGTGGTGTATTAAATGCAGTGTACACTTGATGGAATCACCTATATGAATGTGGAGTGAGACTGCTCCTATAAGATCTGTGGTGAGATTTCTAGAGCATTCATGAATACCAGGCATGCGTATGGCCTAGTAGCGCAAAAATGCATTGAACAACAGTAACTATAGGGGTGTAATGTGATTAATGGAAATTTTAACTTACAATTAGAGATTTTGGTTCATATAAACTATAAGTTTCACCAATAACTCTATAAGTTATGTTCCATTTTCTAGCTCTGATTCATAGTCTTATAAGATACCGGAGTCGATGCGTTACATTCATAAATTAAAAGAACCCATTATATTGAATTTTTAGGCTTTTGTAATATGTGGGGGATTGTTGTGGGTATTAATAGTGTGTGAATATTGCAAAATCCCACATTGAAAGGACAAAAGTGTTATTATAGGTTTATATTGTTGTACACTATATAGGCCTTGTGAACAAGAGGACTAAGGGGAAGTCTCGCGCATATAAGATTGGGCCCGAAGGCAAAATTGGTCCGAACGCCCCCCGTGTGCGCGAGGGCTTGGCCTGATCTTTCCTATTCTATTTTATTTTTAGGTTCTGATATTTTTTTCTTGATTTTAGGAACCACTTTCTAACATTCATAATTTTCTACCACTATAAATAAAGCGCGCATCTCTACAGATGGGAGATTCCACTGCTTTCTATCACTACAAATAAACCTAACGTTTTGGGTTCATATACAGTTGTTCCTGCTCCTCTGATAAATCAGAGAATGCTTGTTTTATCCTGGGAGGGCTGAAATAAACCCAGTGCTGTCACACGACTCAAGCTTTATTCTTTGCAATTTTTACAACATAATCTTCTCATATCAACCATCACTAGGCTACACCTTCCCTAAGCTAGCAAAGAGATGGATTGGTACATGCATAAAATCATACAACCGGCCGTAAGAAGAGGCACATTAACTCAAAACCTTTTCAGAATTAATATCAGTGACTTGTATCAATTAATGAATGAAGAAATGCATATTGCAAAATGACAGAAACTCAATCAACAAGCCTAATGCTAACCAAGACGTAAAGTAGAAATAATATCCCTAACTGAACTGTAGCAATTCCACTAGACATGAATTTACAGACCCAAAAAAAAAAAAAAATCTGTCACTTGACAGCATTCAAATAATCATCTCTCCTGCCCTCACTCGCTCTCCTTATCAAGAAGCCAACAGTGCAACAATGCAAACCAACAGCACAACCAACACCACATACCAAACCCAAAAAACCCACACATTCCTCTTCTTCTTCTTCATCATCTGTTTGGCATAGTAAAGACTGTTAGTTCCTCCACTGATAAAATTGCCTGCATATGCCATATTTTCTTCAATATCATCCATCTTCTCCCCTTGTGTTTCAACAATAACAGCCATATCAAGAAACACCTGATGCAGCTTTGTTAAGCTTCTTTGCATATCCATCACAGCCTGATGCCTCTCCTTATTCTTTATATTATCAATCAGTTCTTTGCCTGCGAACAACTGAACTTCCCCACTTCCTGAAACAATCTTTTCAATAATTTCTTCGTTCGCTTCCTCTCCAGTTGCAGTATAGTACCTTCTTTTGAGATCAGCTTTGTAATCGCATAAAATCTTCTCTCTCAACAACTGAAATTCGTTCATTGTCTCCCTAAGTTTAACCCTCAAGCCATTAGTGACTGATATCCTTGTCCTGTCAACAGGACTTCCTTCTTCATACAAGACTGATATTTTACGATTGGATTGATTGGATCGATCAAGTGACTCTAGTCTTGCTTTGACAATCTTGGCCTTTCTAAGAACTGCAACTATGTCCGATTCCATTCTGTCTCTCAGGCCACGAAGAACTTTGCTACTGTGAGCAGTCTTGATCTCTTGATTAAGCGTTTGAAGATCAAATAAAAGATTACTAATCTCTTCCATTTCTGCCTTGATTGCAACAACTTCTTGAAAAAACTGCGAGAGGTTTGGGTCATCTGTGGGATTATGGCAGCCAGATTCTATGTCGAGTTCCGTTTCAAGGTCCTTTTGGGCCTGCTTTTTCAGTTCTACATAACTTAAGAACGATTTTGTCATTAGATCATTCATCTTTGCACGAATTTTGCAAAAATGCACCACCTGTAAAACAAACTAATTTAAACACATCACAATCATAACTGAGAGACAAAACCAGACAACAGTAGACGAAAAGAATAGTACCCTTGAACAGATTCAAGATTTGGATTAAACGGGTCAATCAAGATTCTAGAGATTATACTGCACACAAAATAAAGAATGGATGTTAAAATTCTGCAGGAACAAAAAAATTTTCTACTTCTAAACATGGGTTAAGAAATAAAGCCAACCAGAAGCCTAAAGAAGCCACCCTCTTAAAGATCTTCAAAAGAAAATCGTAAAGAACCCATAAAAGAACAGGAGATAGATAAAGAAAAACAGGGCTTTTGTTAAAACCTTAAAGAAAGTGAATGTACTCTCTCTGTTTTGCTTCCTTGGGATTTGGGGTAGCACGATAGTTGAAGAAAACAAAGGAGAGAATGAGAGAGACTACATATTAGATTTTAGAGTAGTAAAGCAGATAGAAAAGATTGAAATTTGGGTTTTAAAGAAGGTGATGAATGAATAGAAAGCGACCCTTCAGTTTTGTTAACGACTCTTCATGAAGTTTTATTTGAAAGATTTCAAAAATCCGTTGTACTGAAATGTTAGCCGTTACATTATATAGCGGCTGCCACTCCGCCCAAATAGATCGGTGATGCATTACTGAAAAACGGCACCGGTTTATACCCTGTGAGCCTTTTCAAGATCAATCGGCCACGTGCTTGTCCACTTGTCGAGGCTTTCGGCCCAAATAATAGCCTATTGCTTTTGTGAGCTCCATATCTCTGAGCATTATCATGCTCCGATTGTTATGTTGCCAATTAGATTATATTTTCCTGTTTTCTTGAGGGGATTACAAGGGGTCCAACGGTTGACCATGGAAGTAGTTGACTATATAATATATATTTTTTTAGCATTTAGTTAGAGTGGTTAATTTCAAACACCACATTGAGAAAAACTAAGGAATTCGATCATTGGTCTCTACAATGAATGTCCACACTTTTTGCCACTTGAGCTACTCATGAGGACATAATATTTTATCTTTACTTACAGAGTTTGTGCATTTCCTTTAAAGAAGAATTAGAACTATGTTTGCTAACATTGGTGTTTGATAGATTGTGCATGATTTTAACACCTAAAAATGCAAAATGTGAATGAAAATAAAAAAGGCTTAACAATGACATTGTAGAAAGTTAAAAACCAAGAAAAATATTATTAAAATTGTTGCGACTACAAGAATCTCATGTAAAATCTGCTGTCAACATCTTTTCTCCTATACCAGTTGAAGAGGGGCAGGAGAAGGGCATTCCGCTGTAGAAAATTTGTTACAACAATGATTTATTATTTTATAAAAAAGAAATAAAAAGACGTTGCATCAAAATACTAACATCCCATATTGTGGGCTGTATTCACAAAATGGATACTTCAGTTGAACTGTTGTTTCCAGACTGCATCAACGTAAGGCTTTCTCAAAATCATTGAACAAAACAAAGCATATCTCACATGATCACAAGCTTAAATTTCTTTCACCGTGACCTTTTGTTCTTGAGCCTTTTCAACCTCAAGCCTCCTTAATGTGGTAGAGCTGAGCTTATCTCCACTAGATTCTTCAGAAAGTAGATCCACAACTTCAATCTGCTCAATATCAGTAAATTAAGGTTTACTATCCCAGCATCTATCAAGTATTGCTACACAATACGAACACTATAACAGAAGTTTTTAACAAACTAGTTGGAATAAAATATATCACTTTGAAGGGTAGGGTATAAAATGAAATAAGCCCAAAATAGCCAATTACAGTAATTCTTGTTGGTTTTTGCAAAACAAAAATAGTTAAAAATAGTTTTCAATATTTAAAAGAAGTATTCCAGGTCTGTGGCGACATACTCATAAAATATACATCAAAAACAATGAATGCAAACACAAACCTTTAACAATGGAAAGCCTTTGTCAGCCCTCTTTTTATTGACTGAGAGCGCACCCGGTACTGTCTCCTTGCTGTCACAAAACCACTGAGTTGGTCAAAAATAATTCTGCCACAAATTTAAGGTACATATGAAGAATGTTGTGAGCCAAAAAGACTGGAATAATAGTGCAAATTTAGAACCAAACTAGATAAAGACAGTAACTACAACAAATTAAATTATGATCAGAAGCAGGAGAAAATATTAGCACCTAAGCTACCACATCCATGTTTTATTAAATTTCATGGAGAGAAAAAAATGATAAATAAAACAGAATAAAGAAAATAATGCTGATGATTAGAACTGAGAAAACACAAGAAACAGATGAAACTCACCTTACAACTATAGCTTCCAAATTTTCATCAACAATTGAAGGTCCATATGGGTCAATAATAGGTTCAACTTGAACTACAAGTTCAGGTTTAATAGACTGCAAAAAAAAAAACCAAAACAAGAAAAATAACCATTCACCAAACATACAAAGCAACATAAATATAAATTATACAGATAGAAGCATGCAAAAGGTGATCACTTCCATCATCATTGACTATAAAAGAATTTTATAAATTGAATTAGCATTTCTCTATTATTAAATCAGCATCAGACTCAAAATTAAGACATCATGAAATACACAATAGTCTGTTGAGTTAAAATTACCATCCTTTGTAATTAGAAACATTTGGCCTATAATTCTGCAACCAAAGAAAAAAGAGTTTGAGACAATAAAATACCTTAATGTAATTTTCAACATTACGCATCCTTTCCTCAATGGGTTGTATCAACTCAGCAAACTGCAGAACTAGAGATTCTCGATCATATATCAAAAATAGAAAGAATGATATTTAGAAATGGAATAAGCTAAAAATTGAGATGATTGAGACCTGCTTATTAATCAACATAGGGCCGTCACAAACTCCAACAACAATTCGATCCCTAGCCACCTCTGATGATGCCTATAATTCTACTCATCAATCAAAACCAATTCTTCCTTTTCTGAAATATAAAGAAACCTATTAAAAAGCTAATAATAACCAAACCTTGAGAAAAAGGCGATGGCCGTTGTGTAATCGGTCAAAGGTGCCGCCAAGGACCACCGCACCATATGTATTAGGCGGTGAAATTGCCATTTTCTTTCTTTGTAATTACAATTTTGTATTTGTTAAAAGCGGTAGCAACAGAGTTAGAGAGAAAGATAGAGGTTTGGAGTGGGTTGTTGGCGCGTTGCAATCACACTGAGAACTCGTTAGTTGCGGAACTCTACTCAACATAATCACCGCTTTCGTAACTTAATGTAAAATTGGCTATGTGGGTAAATATTAGGGAGGCAAAACGGTGAGTAGGTGGGGAAAGGTAAATTTATTTATCGGCCAGGTAAATAGGACTTTTCCAATGCAACAAGAAATCAAGAATTTTATTTTAAGAAAAAAAAAGTGCTTTCTTTCTTGATTTGTTATGTGATGAATTGATGATGGATAGCGATTTCTTTTGCTTATCTTGGCATTAATCACGATAATTGGTTGCTTTATTGTGGTTTCGAAGGCTGATTAGAATGTGTTTCCACAGTGAATGGGTACACCCGGGCTAAGGATGGGACGGAAAAAGCCGAATCGAATCGAAAGATAAAAAACCGTACTGAACCGACTAATTTTAACTTCGAACCAAATGGAACCGTACCGTTTTACTAATTTAGTACGATACTGGAGATTTGTTAAAAACCGTACCAGAACCGAACCGAAAACCGTACCGAACCAAAAACCGAATATTATATGAATAAATAATATATAAATATAAATATTTATTATTGAGATTCATTATATTATCAAGTTATATATATATATATATATAATTATATATATATATATATTATTAACAAAATTAAAATTATTAATTTCATTATTATTACTATTATAACAAATATTTAAATTACTTAAAATAAAATATTATTCACAACTAATTCAATATTAAAATAAAAAATATATTATTTAAATATAATAAAAATTTATATATTTATAATAGAATTATATATTAATAATAATAGTATTGTTAATAGAAATACACTAATAGTATTATTATTTATTAATGAATGTTATAATGTAAATTCACATTCATAATTAGTATGAATTACATGAGTATGCAATTCATATTTTTAATGTATATTAGTATGAATTGCATAATTATATAAAGTTATAGTGTATATTTAGTATGAATTGCATAAATTACATATTTTTAATGTATACTAATGTATATATATAAATATAATTAAAAAACTATTAATTGCAATATAAAGTCATATATTTTTAGGTATAATATAACATAATATTAACATGAAAAATTAATGTCAAAGTAAATATAATAGAAAACTATGTACGTAGTAGTAATATATATAATACTACTATTAAGTTTAAATACATTTAACTCACGAACCTATTAACTATAAAATTACTATATAAGAAATATAAATTATCAATTAATAACTAAAATTACCATAAGATGATAAAATTATAAATTATGAAGTATCAATTATAGCTAAAATACTTAGTGAATGATTTCAAAACTATGTACTTTAATCTTAAAACTGCATAATTTTGTATAAGACCTTATACAACTCATTTAATGTAATTGGTGTCTAATTATAAGATTAATTAAATATGTATAATATTAGTTTAATATTAAGTATTAAGTAAATAATATATAAATTATTAAGTTTTTTATATATATAATCAATACACTAACAGTATTATTATTTATTAATGAATGTTATAATGTAAACTCACATTCACAATTAGTATGAATTACATACTTATGAATTGCATGAGTATGCAATTCATACTTTTAATGTATATTAGTATGAATTGCATAATTATGTAAAGTTATAGTGTATATTTAGTATGAATTGCATAAATTACATACTTTTAATGTATACTAATGTATGTAAATAAATATAATTAAAAAAACTATTAATTGCAATGTAAAGTTATATATTTTTAGGTATAATATAAAATAATATTGACATGAAAAATTAATGTCAAGTAAATATAATAGAAAACTATGTATATAGCAGTAATATATAATATTACTATTAAGTTTAAATACATTTAACTCACGAATCTATTAACTATAAAATTACTATATAAGAAATATAAATTATCAATTAATAACTAAAATTACCATAAGATGATAAAATTATAAATTATGAAGTATCAATTATAGCTAAAATTTAGTGAAAGATTTCAAAACTATGTACTTTAATCTTAAGACTACATAATTTTGTACAAAACCTTATATAACTCATTTAATGTAATTGGTGTCTAATTATAAGATTAATTAAATATGTATAATATTAGTTTAATATTAAGTATAAAGTAAACAAATTTTAAATTACTAAGTATTTTATATACATAATCAAATTAAAGTTACTAATTCTAGTAAAATTTTTATATATATAATCAAATTATTGAATTTATTATAAAATTTATATATTAACAATAAAATTATATGTATAATACAATTATAAAACTACGTAGTTTTACTTTTAACATCTACCCTAAATCACCTAAATTGTGAAAATGAAATAACCCTAAACACTCCTTTTTCTATGTACTTTCCTTCATCAGCCGCCCCTCTATCACTCTCTCAACCGCCCCTCTATCACTCTCATCAAATCTCGCCTATTGCCTTCCTCTCTACTCTTCTTGTGATCATTCCTCAATATCATATTCTCTTCTGGGTAATTTTATCTCTTTTCCCTTTTGTTCTGCTTTCATTCTGTCTTTGTTTGCTTTGATGACAAATTTATTTTCTTTTATGTTTACTTACTTTTGGTTGTGGGTTTTGCTTCCACTTTTATGTTTTTGCCCTTTCTGCTTTATTTTTTCTATCCCCATTCTGAAAATCCTCAACATCATCTGCAAGGTGTTGCTATTTTAAGTGCTAGTTCAATGTTTCTTGAGTTTCTTGATGTCTTGCAAGTTGCTGCTGCCGTACTTGCTAAATTTCTCAGTATTTCTTTATTTGGTTTCAAGGTGTTGCTTTTTTTATCATTGACTTAACCATACTTATGTTGAAATTTTCAAATTGAAATAGGTATAGTACAGAAGACAACCAAGAAAAATGCAATTTCCATATAGTGTTCAATGCGTATATTTTAACAATAATAAATTTTCATTTTCTTGGCTGTACATATATAGAAATCAAGAAT
Organism: Macaranga tanarius; assembly: GCA_949673435.1. Taxonomy (NCBI): domain Eukaryota; kingdom Viridiplantae; phylum Streptophyta; class Magnoliopsida; order Malpighiales; family Euphorbiaceae; genus Macaranga; species Macaranga tanarius. Next base: position 13,535 of record CATIWO010050682.1, on the reverse strand, counting down.
TGACAGAAGCAATGAATCTTTTCTTTTTATTAATGAGGACTAGTTATTTTCTGGTGTGTTCAAATCTCAAATGGAAGGTACCCAAATTAGAGAAAAGGTTGGCAGAAGTAACAAAATTGGAGGAAGAATGATGACAGAATGTATGAAGCTGCTAGGAAAATTCTCAGAAAGAAAGAAGATAATGCTTTTATTTTTGTGAAGGTAAGCCATATTTTGTAACAATAGCTAGCTTCAGGGTTGAGGCACATGGCACTTTTTTGCCTTAGCCAAATTTGTTTTGACTCAATTGACATCTTGATAAGAATATGGGTAAGGAAATGAATGGTCGGTGCCTGGACCCTCTTGGCCACATGTCTGTGGTAATATCTAAGACTACAAATCTTTGGCTGAATGTGAACAGTACTAGAAATGTATGGGACAGGATCGTTGTATTTGGATTGGTTTGGTTTTAGTTTAGGTCGAAGGTTTCATGATAAATCAAGTAATAGTATAGTTGGCCCAATTGATATTTGCAACTGCTTGCTTGGTTGCTTGTTATGTTCTTATCTTGAATCTTGATCCTTCTCTTGCATGTTCATCTTTACTCTGCTTGGACCCGTTAAAGTTTTTTGGTTAACTGAACTGTTAAAGCTTTTTTTAGTAACTGATGTAAGTTTATAAAAGAAAATGGAAAAAGAAAAGTTAAAGTTTTTTTATTATCTTTTTGACAGTGAACACTTAAAAGATTTATACAAAATTAAGTTAAAAAGTCATAAAATTTTGCAATTTATAAAAGTTTACAGTCTATTAGCTAATGTACCAAATGCTTTTGTATATCATTTGATAGTGTTCCAAATTTAATTATGATATTTGGTTCTGTGTTTGGTTCTATGTGTTTTGATTTTTAATTATTTAATTATGTCTGAACTAGTTTACTGTTTTAATTATTTTTAATTGTTTGATAATGCAGTACCATGTTTACTGTTTGATAGTGCATAAGTGTTATTTATTTCAAGTGTGATGATAATTAGTATTTTTTTTTTATTTCAGGTGTGATTATAATTTAAGTGTGCTATTCTTATGGCTTCCGAAAATTACAAAGATATTACAAGCAATTCATGTTTGAATTCTTTGATATGCTTGTATTGATTTTATTTTTATTTTTATTGTTATGCCCGAAAATTACAAAGATATTACAAGCATTATTTATTTATTTTTAAATAGATTATAAAATAATTTTTTTATTATTTTATTTGTTGATAATAAATATATATTTATTTAATAATATAAATTCCTGAATTCTCGAACCACACCGTTTCGTACCGATCCGTTCCGAAAGAACCGAATCTTTGTACCGAACTGTACCGAAAAATTGGTATGGCACGGTATTCCCGTACCGAACCGTACCGAAATTTTATTTTTTAAATTTCTGAAATATGGTACGGTACTGAAAATTTTTTTCCCTAGATTTTCCCGAATTGTGCTCACTCCTAGGGTACACTACATGAATTCAACATGGTCCGTCTTATTTTTTAAGTTTTAATCTTTCCATAATATGCTTCAGACAAACAGAATTATATTCTCAGTCTGCGTGCTTCAGTGAAGGGTTATACGGGGTCTAATCTTTGGACCATAGATTTGTGATTTGGATTTTTAATTTTCTTGTGACTAGGTTTCAATTAAGATTTAAATTTATATTACCACTATGGTTTTTATTGGTACTAGTGTGGCAACCGCACGATGCTACAGTATTTTAATTTCAAAATTTGTGGAAAAAAATTATTTATATATATATTTATATATTTTTTATAATTATTTGTATTTTTTATTTTTATTTAGCAATTTTTTATTTTATAATATATATGTTTATGGTAATTATTTTTTTGCAGTATAATTATATTAATGTTATTAATTATTTATATTACAAATAGAAAAAATTATATATTTCTTGTACGTTGAAATTTATTTATAAGACATAATGTGTAAAATTTTTAAAAGCAAATTAATTATTTTTATCATTATCGTTATTAAAATAAAATTTAATACATTAAAATTTTATTTTTAATTGTATATTTTATATAAAAATAATGCTAACATAAAATATATATTGATATTATTAAAATATAATATCATTCATTCTAATTAGTACATAAGATATTTTTGTTACATACTGTAAAATATAAAACGCTAAAGTCATGGAATTGATTCTCGTACTACTGCAGATACTGTTGTAGACATTCTTAAAGTAATATCATATATATTAGGAGTAGAGTTTCCATTATTTCGTCTTTGATCTTCTTCAACAATACAGTACATTTCATATTGTCGAAGAAAAATTATAACAACTTTCGCATAATTTGTTTGAAGATTATGAAACCGGATTTCATCAAACATAAACCTTGGTTTGATCGTAAAGTTGTTCGTAAAGCAGCACACTTAGGGGGTGTTTGATAACACCACTTAATGCTGAAAATTAATATATTCAGCACTTAATTATTTTAAGTTGGTTTCATAATCCAAAATGGGCACAACTTAAATTATTTAATTAAGTTAAAAAGTACTTAAAATAATAAGTTAAAACTTTTGACTTAAAATATCTACTGAACACATTAAGTTATTAGATTTTAAATTTTTTTATTAGATTGACTATTTTGTCCTTATTATTTAAAAATTATTATTCACTTATCAATTTCACAAGATTAAATTGGTAAAATTGATCACTTTTATGATTTTCAGCACTTATAGTTATCAAACAGATTTGTTTAATTCAATACTTAAAAAATTCAGTATTTATTATATTCAGCATTCAGCACTCAAATGAAACATAGTATTAGTAGTTTAAACCTAATCTAATACATAAACTCATTTTAGGACCCAACTAGCATTAGAAATATTAAAAAATTACAAATTACAAATTCACACGTCCTCTGGACTACGCAGAGGCGGCGCCTCAACATTAAAGCGTAGCCTCAACAAGCTGAGATGTCGCCTCTACGAAAAGGCGTCGCCTCAGTAACCATCTGGCACATATAAATAAGACGTTAATAGAATAACCATTCATGTAAACAAACATAAAACTTAAAAGCGATGAATTTATAATTTATGTAACATTTGTGTCATAAAAAAAGTTAACATAATGAAAAGGCTAATTGAATATAATTGAGTATTATTATTTTGAGTAAATTTGATATGAAAGATTTAATAGGAATAAAATCAAGTTTATGAATTCAGATATAATTAAAAATGATAAAGGATCAAATTGAAAGAAGAATACTGAATTAAGACTTATGAGTAATGTGTTAATATTTAAAGGATTGAAAAAAAAAAGAGAAAGCTGTATTTTAATGCAGAGGAGGAAGAGGAGAAGAGGAGGCTACCATTTTTGAATAAAAAGAAGAAGAAGAAAAAGGTTACTGTAGCTGGAGTTTTCAACTTCAAAGAATTCAGAGATTTCAGAGCTAAAATCAGTGAGTGGTCTTCTTTTGTTTTTCTTTTGGTTTTAACTTGAAATTTTTGAATTATAGTGTTGGAATTGTTGTTTTTGGTTGTAGAAAATAATGTATATACTTCCAAATGCATGCTATTAGTGTGTTTAAATGGTTGAAACATTGGTTGTAGTAAGTTATAAAATAAATGGGTTGAAGTAAAATTAAGTTTCGTTGAATTTCAGCTATTTTTGAGTGCAAAATATCTCTGCTGGTTACTAAGGCGCTGCCTCAATATGCAGAGGAGGCACCTCAGTACTGAGGCAGTGACTTAGTACTAAGGAGGCCTCTCAGTGGCATTGAGGAGACGCCTCTATGACCAGTACCGGTGAAAAATAGGCTTAAGTGTAAAATTTTACAACCTAACCTCAACCATAAGCATGTCAACACATATATAAACACTTAAGTCGCTTAAATTAACCTAAAATGGGTTAAATGGAACCTATTTTATAAAAAATATATATGATTGAGTTACAGATAGATGTAACTTTATGATTGAGTTTAATAAGTGATCTTGGAATTAGTGTGGATCCTTACTTCTCGAAGAAAAAGGGTAGTTGGAAAGCTTAATCCTTAAACTTGATAATGAATACAAAGAATGTCAAATCTTAATCCACTTAAACATTGCAAATTTAGGATTTTTAAGTTGTTAATCGTAAAGCATGATAACATCTAAATTTTAAAGTGAATATAGAAAGTATTTAAGTATTTGATATAGAGACTAAAGATGTAAAATGCTCTAATGACATTCAACATGAGAATAATATAATACTAAGTGCATATGGCACTAAGAGTTAATAATACTATATCTGGGATAAGACAGATTTGGTAAATGTGTATAGATAATGCCAGGGGCTGGGTGCATATATTACCTTATAGGTGTAAGTTGGTAAATATGTATAGCCGATGCTAGGGGCCTGTGCACATATTACCTTATAGGTGTAAGCTAGTAAATATGTATAGCCGTTGCCAGGGGCCGGGTGCGCATGTTACCTTATAGACATAATTTGGTAAAATATGTGTAGTCGTTGCCTAGGGCTGAGTGCACATTTTACCTTATAAATGTAAGGTGGATAAATGCGTAAGTGTGTACAACTGTTTCCTGGGGCCGAATGCACATTCTACCTTGTAGATGAAAGACCATATACGAGGTATATGTATAGTTGTTGCCTGGTGCCAGATACATATATTAATTAGGATTTGGCATTTGAGTTATTATTCACTTAAGTGCTGATCACACTTAAGCTGTTATATGTATATTGATTTATTCGCATTGTGTTCGACATGGTGATAGATCACACTATGTCTGATGTTACAATAATATGTGTTTTACTTTGATAATGCTCTTAGAATGAGCTTGATTATGATGCTATGAGAATTTTTACAGTGAGTTATTTTATTTTATTAAATGATTGAGCCTCTATTATATTACGTAAAACTAAGAAAATCTTGATAGGTGATTGTGAGAGAGTGCCCTTAATGCATTCATTTTTGAATCTCGGCAATCGCTTGAATATTAATAATTTATTTTAAATTTTGTTTGGTTATTATTGCTTTAAATATTGGATCGTTTATTAAGAGATCATTTATAGTTGGGTTTCATTGTTATTTCTATTCAGTCACTGGATAATTTTCTTATGAAATTACTCACTCTTTATTTTATTTTAATTTTCAGTATTGGCGTATAATGTCGGTTTAGCTAATAGTTGAGATATGGTAGAGCAATGGACTACAATGACCTATGAGGTGGCCGAGGCGGAGATCTTAAGAAGTTGGGAGAGAGTTACTAGAGCCTATTATATTATTTTATTTTCAAATCAATTGTATAATAATCAATAACCTCATAATTACATTAAGATGTTGATGTATGATGTGGCGACACCAATGTATTTAAGTGTATGAGAATATATATATGTTTGCTAAATTATAGCAAGCCAATTGCCATCAAATAAATTTCTTAGCGATGTAATGATTATGGTTTATTTATAACTAAATTTTAGTGTTATCATTTTATAATATTTGTTGTTAAGAAATTCTTTCTGATAGTTTTAGGTAACATCTCTTCCATCGTTATTCCATTAGTTGAGTATTCTAGTGGAGGTAATGATAAGTAGGGGTGTTATATTTTATTAGTTTTAGAGCTCTAGGTTATTAGGTTCTGTAGACAAAGAAATATTGAACTTCGTGGATATTAGTAATGATTTGAGTTTGATGGCAATAATTATTGATGTATATTGATTTAAATTTCAGGGAGATGGTGAGAACTACAGGTGGTCATATAGGAGGTCAAGGTCGTGGTCATGGTCATGGACCTGGTAGAGGTCGAGGTAGAGGTAAAGGACGTGGCATCCAGGATGATAGAGCTGAGTTAGTAGAGTTGGCTTATCTCTCAACTAGGGGTCGAGCATTTCCACGAGCATCACCTCCGTCGTCAACATCAGTTGGCAATAAGAGGAATGAAATGTGTAATGCTTGAAAAGATAGTCAACATGATAGTTCTATATCGACTGTTTCTATCTCAGCTGTTTCTATCTCAATTTTTGAGAATGTGCTGAGGAGAGCATAGAATAGCTATTAACCTCTGCAACCGATGATGCCAATGAACGTGCCAAATCAGCAAGCACCACCAGTGGTACATATTGATGCCACTGATTTAGCACGTACAATGGCAACGGTAATGTCGGAAAGGGAAAGGTATAAGAAATCGGGGGATATTATCCAACATGTTAAGAAATGTGGAGCATATGACTTCCATAGTACTTTAGACCCTAGTCAAGTTGACAAGTGGGTTAGGACCATGGAAAGGGTCTTTACTACATTGTAGTTGAATGATGAAGAGAAGGTAAGCAACGTATATGGCCTTATATTCGATAAAGCTGATGATTGTTTAACCTAGGTAAAGAATTTGTATGGAGAGGCTTTCACATGGCAAGTATTCAAAGAAGAGTTTAATAGGGAGTATTTAACTGAGACTTTCTAGAAGTAGAAAAGAACATCTTTGGTAAACTTAGTACAAGGTTTGATGACTATCAGGGTGTATACTGACAAGTTGGAAGATCTGTACCAATATACAAAGGATATATATCCCATGGAATAGATAATAAGTGAGTAGTTTATAGACGAATTACATGTCTCCATATATAGAAACTTTAATCTGTACGTTGGCACAACCTTTAGAGATTGGTTTAAGAAAGCTATGGAATAAGAAAAGTTAGATAAGGAATTAGAAGGGGTTGAACAACAAATGAAGTCAAATAAACAATTTTGGAATGAGAATAAGAAATTGAAATTTACCTCTAGTTCAAAAGGAAATATAAAAACTATTATTTTATAATTTTAATTAATAAATATTATATTCAAAATAACAATTAATATCCCCAAAAAATTTAAAATATTTTAATATAAATAAGTTATAAATAATATAAATTAAATTTTTATTTATTATTTGACTGAATAATTATTTGTTGATCATCTATTTTATTATTTACTTATCTGCAGCTAATAAATATCATATTAAATTATTCATAAATATTTATATATTCTCAATATACATAGTACTATATATTGAAAAACATATTGGTTAAATGGATTTTTTAATTTAAATTAAATAAATTTTGACAAGAGGTTGATTAATGGGTAATTATTTTGGTGGTCACCAAACTTTGCACTTATTTCATTTTGGGTACTAAACTTCAATTGATTTCGTTTTGGTCACCAATCTGAGTTGGCTTGATGACGTGATGAATATTCTCAGAATATTCGCCTTTTGGCTACCATGTTGACATGCAGGCGCCATGTGACCACCGGATAAAATAAAATAAAAATTGGATTACCTCTATGAAGCAAATTAAAGTTCAGTACCCAAAATAAAATAAGTGCAAAGTTTAGTAACCACTGATATATTTAACCCTATTATAAGGAATATTAAGATGATATCCATTTTCTTCATAAAGAAATAATAGTGGATATTGCATTGACATAAAAAAAAAAAAAAAGGATGTAATTCACTAATTCTTTGTAATCCTTCAATTTTATGTTAGATAATTATATCACATTGTCCGCTACTAACTCTAAAATCCCCAATAATTAAGCCCGCAATTTCATTTCCAGTAGGTGTATCATATTGCGCAGTGTCAATTTCTTCTACTAAATAATCTTAAATGTAGAGGGATTATATCATTTTCTTTAAATATATCTCTAACTATTCTAAAAATTATTACAATTTTGTTATGTTCATCAAACATGGTTATTAAACCTTCAATTATTTGTTCATCAATAATTTTGATGTTATCTGAATTTAAAAATGCCGAAATTCTATTTGTAAGTTCGTTTTTAGTATCATGTATATATAATTGAGTATATATTGGTTTATTTTCTTCTAAAGTCAGTAATGATCTAATAACATGATAATTTTGTCCGCTCATTCTAAATACATATGGTTTAGGTTTTTTTTATTTATTTCATTATCAATTTGTCCACCAATTGACGTCATGAAAAATTTAGCATTGTATTTTTTAATGTGTTCCTAAAAGTTTATTGCATTTTGATCTTTATTTTTATTTAATAAACATTCTAAAAATTTCGATGTAGGTTTCAATAAAAGCAATTTAACTCTACCATTATTACAACACAAAGAAAATTGAAATTTTTTGGTCCTTGTAATTTTTTTTCTTCTTTTCAAAATTTTGCACCACAATATTCATATTCACATTCACATGTGGGAGAACCAAAATTTAACTGCCCATTATATGACTTTTCAACTGCAAATTTCGTTAATAATATCAGTTAGTTATTTTAAATTATTTTAAATGTTTATTTAAAGGAAAAATAATTTTATTAAAATGATTTATACCTGACGGAGTTGTATAGATGTCTTTTTCAATAGAATTATAATTTTCTTCTTATTCTTCATATTCGCGTACTACATTTCTGTAATTGAATTTTTATGATGAAATGTCAAGATATGTTATTTACATTCTAATATATTTTCTTGTACTTTTATTCCAATATTTGATACCTTTTTACATTTTATTTTTTAACATTAAAAATAAAAATAAATATTAAGTATTTTAAAATTTGTATTAGTTGATTTAAAATAATAATACATAAAAATATACACATTGATTTTTTAAATAAAAATTGAAAATTTTAAAACTTCTAAATATGTATAAAATAAAAAATATTTTTTGAGATAAAAAATTAATAAATATTCTTTTATTAAAATTATACTTTGTTAAAAATGGTTTTATTTAAAACTATAATGATGTTTAAATATAAATATTTACTTGAATTAGAATTTAGAAAAAACAAATCGACCACAACATTATTCAAAAAAAAATTATATAGTAGATTTATTATTTTTAATATTTGAAATAGTAAAATGATATAGTAAAAGTATCAATTTCTACAATAAAAGTGTCAGAGAAATTTATTAGAATATAAATGATAATTTTATTGATATAAACATTCTATTAGTTATAAGTTTTTCAAATTATTTTAAAGATTATGAAAACAATAAAATAACGTACAAACCTTTACTTATTTCTTGTGTACTTGAAGAGCTTTCATCATTTTTTTTTCTTTTGGTCTGAACCACTGGTATCCAGAGCCCATTGGACTCTGATTAATTCAGTTCTACCCGGATAGGACCACAAGGACGGTAAAGGTCTCCCAACAACTATTTAACGTTTCATCATTCTTCTTTAATGCACATGTGTTTATTCTTATATCTTTTTTTTCCTACTTGTTGTTAAGGAAGCTACTGATTTTTATTTTTTGCACTTTCTAATTTTCTTTTTATTTTTATTGCAGTTGGTTTTTCTTGCTACACTAGTTTCAAATAATAATTTTATATAAGCATGACAAAAATTAATAAAAAGTAAAATTAACTTTGTGTTAAATAAAAATAAAATAACAGATATTAAAATGATAAATAAAATTAAATATGATTTAAAATTATTAAAAAATACATCGATATACTGAATATAAACTATGGAAAAATTTCTAGTAGACTCTATAGTATTGGACTTTTCAGCGAGATTTTCTAAATTTTTTTAGTAAAACTTGCTAACCATAACCAATTATATATATATTAAACCTCAAATTAATTAACAAATTTTAAATTAAAAAATGTAATAATTATGAATGTAAATTATATGAATGGTTATGATATATGAATATTTATGTTTTTCAAAAAAAAAAAATATTTAATACTACTGAAATAGTATAATTTTTTTTTATCCATATTTGTCATTTTAATTTATTAATCAAGTTTAACATGATTAATATTTTCATAAAATTATATAACTTTTAAAATTGAACTTCTATCAGTCAAGAAAATGAAAAATTACATACTAATTTAACAAAATAAAAATATGTATATAAACGTACCAATTACTTTGCATTTAAATAAATATACATATTATTTCAAAAAAAAATAAATATACATATTTATTATAACATTGAAGATTACATATATATATTACAAATACATATTAAAAAGTTTACAATAACAAATATTACATTATAACTAGAACTCACTCTAATTTAACGGTACAAATAATTATAGAAAACTCAGTAAAGATACTAATATAGTACTATATTTTCTAAACAAATACATCATTACTGTTTTTTATTTTTGATTTTTATTTTTCAAAAGTTGGTCATATTTTGATTGCAAGTTATGAAGTTCATTTGTAATTTCGTCTATTTTCTTCTCTAAAGATATACATTTATCTTGCAATCCTTCCATTTCTTGTACTAATCCTTCCATTTAATTTTCTAATATTTTTTTTCACTCCTACTCTGCTGCAACTCATAAAAATTGATACCGATGATGTCAATATTATAAAAGTTTTATAATTTTTCTAGTGCACGTAAAGCAGCAGTATATTTAGCTTTGTATACCAATCTTACTTGTTCAATTGTAACCACCACTTCTTCAAATATATGATTTTCTAGATTTATAGTATGCAAAAGTTACGCGTGTGCAAGAAATAGATTATTGTCACATGAAACAACTTCATAAATAGGTTTACACAATAATAAATCTTGCATTACATACTCCAAAATAGCTTGTAAATCGAGTCAAAGATTTGGCATCTACAATCAATATGTAATTCTTGTAAGTATTTAAAACTAATAAATTCATATTTTTTAAAAAATTAATACATTTATTAATAATTTTTACATTAAGTTAAAAATGGCATACTTTTAATATATAAATTTCAACATTAATGTATACATACCTTTATAAAAGGATCTATTCAAAATTCACAAAAAAATTTTATGACTTGTTGACAATATATAACGCAAGATATTAATAGAGTTAACTAACAATTTAATCATAAAATTACATGTAAAATAAATAACTTTTCATTACTAAAACAACTTTATTTACAATAACTACAATCTGCAGTCCAGTACATGTCAACCGCCCAACATAAGCAAATTCTTGTTTTTTTTGGATAAAGCTATGAGTAATCAACAGGTCGTAATATTTCTCTTTTGTTCACATTAAAACAAAATGACATCTAACAAATCTAATCAAGAAAGAATGACACCTCATATTTTTAATTATTAATGTATATGTAATATGACATGTGGACTTCATGCTGACAAATTATGAAAAATTCATGAGTAAACAACAACTCATGTCATTACATTCTTATCAATATTAAAGTGGAATGACACGTAACAAATATTTTCAGTAATAAATGACACTTCATATTTCTCAACTATCAATGTAAATGTAAAATGACATGTGGACTTGTTAATAACTATAGTCATAATAAATTATCTTTTAAGATAAACATAACATCACTTTGGAATGACACATAACAAATATATCCAGTAATAGATGACACTTCATGCTTCTCAATTATCAATATAAATGTAAAATGACATGTGGACTTGTTGATGATTATAATCATAATAAATTATCTTTTAATATAAACAAAGTATTATTTTTTATATTTAAAATTAATTTTATCTTTTATTTGAATAAATTATTTATTTTAACACTTTTTTAATTAGTAAATACAAATATTAATTTTTAAAATTTAAAGAAATAATTTTAAAAATTAATATTATATATAATGATCAATTTAATTAGTAGTTTGTTTAAATTTAGGGTTTAATCTCTATTTTGTTCATTCTTGTGATGATTTTAATCTCTCCTATGGAGAGATTTATAGGGTTTAAAAGAAGATTTGAGTTTTATAGTGACATCCAAAAAGAAGAAGAAGAATATTTTATTTTTTGAGCAAAACCTTAATTTGGTCTACCCAAAATTCAAGATTTTCTATCTAATCTACAAAATAGATTTTGCAACACCTATTATTTCACTGAGGACGCTGGAGCACTTTTTGGACTTACCATTTGGGAGTCAAGTTTCTCCAATGTAGGTTTTGACTTGTGTTTTAGCCAGTTTATACATCCTCTATAGGCAACATTGATGTACCAGTGTTGCCGTGGCTGTTATTATTTTCTTTTTTGTTATTATTTTTTTCTTTTATTCATTGATGTATTCTAGTAAGACTAAGAGTTTTTATTATAATTTATATTATCTTTATGTTTATGTTACAAAATCTTGCTCTCTTCCTTCTATCTCCAATTATTAATTAATAATATTTATCTATGCCTATAGTTTTTTTAAAAAAACATATCATATAACTTTTATCAACCCTAAAAAAATTGTTTATACTTTTTTTAAAAAATAAGAATCGTTTATACTCTTTATCTCTGCAGAAAAAGACAATAATTATTTTTCATTCATCCCATTTCAATATTTTAAAATAGAAAATAAGCTGTGAGCATTTATTATTTCATTGTTTAATCATTAAAGTTAACATCATTTTTTTTATATATGACACCAAATTTTTTTTTTAATCCTATTGCTTTGAATTATATATATATATATATTTCTTGCATAGCTAATGCCACATAAAAAAAAAAAGTAGGAACCGTATGATATTATAAACCAATAACAAAGCAATCCCTTTCTTACTTTGCACAAAATGTGAAAAACCAAAGAAAAAATGAACTTGTAAATCATTAAATAATTTTTTTGAACTCCAAAAAGTATCCAAAATTTATAATTAAAATAAATTTTTTTTACTTTAATTCCCCCGTAAACTAAAACTTTGATCAGTTCAAGAAAAAAATATGAAACTTTGATATGCATATAATTTTTTTTTTTTTTTGGCTTTATAACTTTACAAAATATAATTATAATAGTACTTAATAATGATAATTTTTAACCGTAACATGACATAATGAATATAACACTCTATATCTTTGGCTCTATTAGCATGCAACAAACCAATGTGGTACTCTCTGATCCTCATGTGTCCAAATCCTAGCAAAAGTAAGAAACTTTTGCTAGTTTCATGCAACTACTATGGCAGGATGCATGACATTCAAAACTATACTGTTGTCAGCAATCCTTTGCTATGAAGTTTGTGTCTATCTTTTTTTTTTTAATTTCTCCTCTGAATTTATAAAACAGTCAAGTTAGCATGTTATGATATAACTGTATCATTTAAGTATTGTTACTAAAAGATGATAAGAAATACGTGGCACTCATGTAAGTTATTAAATTTTATACATTTATTCATATATATTACCTTTTTTAATTTGTATTTCTATTATTATTATTATTATTATTATTATTATTATTATTATTATTATTATTATTATTATTATTATTATTTACAAAATATCACAATCAATCTTAAAATATTATAATTTTAATTTTAAATATTATAATTTAATTTTGAAATCTTACATTTTTTTTTAAATTTTATCGCATTTTCTCAAAATACCGAGAATTATTATTATTATTGTTATAATTGTTATTGTTCATGAAATATCGTAATTTAATTCCAAAATATTAGAACTCTTTTACAATATATCATAATTTAATTTCAAAATATCACATTTTCTTTGAAAATATCATTGTATAGTAATTTTTTCTCAAAATATCATAACAATTTTTTTTCTCGACTAATCAAATCACATTATTGTTATTATTATTATTATTATTATTATTATTATTATTATTATTATTAT
>CATIWO010050661.1:0-23428 GCA_949673435.1 Macaranga tanarius | reverse complement strand
TTAGGATTTAGATAAGTGAGGAGCGATTGCATTAGCATGGTCAGCTTGGATCTTTCTGGAAATTATAGTTGATTTGTTAAAATGGAGTTTTTAAGAGTGTTGCATTGCTCAACCACAGATAAATTTAAATTAAATAAGTGTTCCAATACCTCTTTTTATGAATTAATGGTCATAATTAAATTGAAGTTAATCTAATGGTGTTCAATTTCATTTGTATATATACAAATATGTGCACTGTAGAAGGACTCCATACTATAATGTAAAATGAAATTCAATTATATTAAATATACATAAAAAATTCATGCTAAAAATATATGCAGAAGTTTTTTTGCATAATACATTTGTAGGCATCTATATTTGTATACATTTATACTTTTAATTTTATCAAATTAATACCTCAATTTATATATATAAACACCTGTATTTGGATAAATTTGCCACTTCACTTCCTGTACTTGCATGAATTTGCTACTTTACTATTATATGTATGATAAAATGTCATTTTATGTGTCTTGCTAATAATACAAAAAGTATTTTATAAATTATAATTTAGATAAGTTGAAGTATTTAAATGACAAAAATATAATTAAGTTGTGCCAAAATGACAAAAATTGCAAAATTTAGTATGTATTGTGCTTTTTTTTTTTATTGATAACATGTATTAAAAAACTAATAATCACAAAAAATTTTGAAATTGTCTAATATTAAATGCTCGTGTAAAAAAACTATTAAATTTATTACGAACAAAGTTTCATGTGTTTGATACACATAGCATAGATGTCTAACTTGAACATTTATATTATTCTAAAAAAAAAAAAACTCGAACATTTAATTATTAGAAAAAAAAAAACTTGACATGAAATTCAATAAAAAAATCTTGATTTGTTCTTGAAGTAATTTAGTGGCAACTTCTCTTCAAAAATATTTTAAGTTATAGAATTTTAATTCTATTGTTCTTGTTATAATCCCTATTAACCTGGACTAGAATTTGAGCTAGCTCACTCTGCTCGTGATGAACAAACATGAATAAAGGCTGAACTCATAGTCATGCATGCGTGATACTACATTAAATAAAGAAAGGATATTTCATCCACAAAAGAATAGGAATAGTGCGTAGGACAAAAGATAAGAATAACATGGACCTCAATTGAAGTCATGAGATTATACTTGGACTTCTTCTTTTTATAAATTATTATTTTTAGAAGACGAATTGATCTAAAAATTATTGCACTATACAATAAGAAACGATCATCTCATTTAAAATGAAATATTATAATTTCACAAATTAACAACGTTAAAATTTTAATTTTATACTTAAAAATACTTTTTAACAATACTTTTTAAAAAATGATAATTAAATCATTTCCTTACTAGTATTATACATATACACAACTTCTTTTCGAAAATACATATGAGCGGCGGCAGAGTTTGAATCAACCATAGTTAGTGCTTCATTTTTTTTTTTTAAAAAAAAAATTCCAAGGAATGAAAGATGGCTTTTGTTTTGCAGCTGTGCGGCGGAATTATCTTTAAAAAAAATGCTTCAAATTTTTTTTTTTTTTTTGATGATGATTCTTGTTGGGTTGAGAGGTGATTTAATTGCCCACTTGACACATCTTCCCTCTTTTTATCCCCATTTATAAAATTTGATCATCAAGCCTTTACTCTTACTCATGCTTATGTTTTATTAATTTTTTTTAATCAACTAAAGTTAATATTGTCTTTTTTTTTTTTTTTTTTTTTTTTTGTATTTAATTGAAACAACAAGGTGACAATTGCTCCAACCAGTATATCTTGGTTTTGGTTTATTTCTATGGTTACAGTAACAAAATTATTGTAGAATCTCTCTAAAGTTATTATCTGAGCATAAATACAAATTTTTATTTATGAAAAACTAAGCCTTAAAAGTCTAACATTGGACTTCAATGCTTAGAATGCAAAATTGGATCAATTATTTTAGTTGTGCACCAAATCATGAAATTGGGATTCCTCCCATTTGAAACAATTTAAGCGAGCACAGATAATTAAGTCTAAGTCCAATCCAACATTACAGATTAAGCTCGACAATAAAAGACAACATATATAGAGTATGATAGTTCTACTTATGATGTTACACCTTAAGTCTTCTTCTGCTTCCTTGTAATATATGCTTTATTATTAGGATTGAATCTTAATAATGTATATTCTGCATCTGCGGCTCTTGTTGAAGTTAGAGTCAATCATGTAATGAAGCATCTCTATCAGTTGAGCAACCATGTTAATTGGTTGAATTTTAAAAACAGTTCTTAATAGATAATTTTTAAGAATAAAATAATTTTTTAAAAAATAATTTTACACTTTAAAATAAATTTCTAAAATAAAATATTAATTAATAAAAAATAATTGAATATTTTGAATCTTGAAAATACTTAGGATTTAATTGTATTAAAATAATATATTAAATGCTTTCGTGTACCTTTTATACTTCCACAAACTAAAATTTAATATCTATATAGGCAAAAAATCTATTTCAGTCAGTTTAAAAAGTTTATGGATTTCGATATATCAACACTAAATTTAAGGTCCTATTTGCTCTTTTCATATAAGTTTAGGGATCTTTTTTTTAAAAAAAACCTTTTGCCTTTTTCAGTTTATTTAAATCCTTCCTAACAAACACAATTCGTTTAGGATTTAACTTACAGAGGACACAATTAAATAAAATTAAACTTTAAAACATTCTAAATTATCCTAATTAGACAAGAATTGTTATAAATTTATGAGAGAGTCTTGGCTATTAAACACCAAAAACTCTATTAAAACCTTTTCTATAATAGTGTTTTTTTTATTAGATGCAAAAAAAACACCATTAAAACCTTTTCTGTTGGTGTTTAAAAAGATGAAACACAAATTGTCAGATTTTAAAAAGTTGAGCAACCATGTTGCTTGGTTCGCTTTTAAGATTTATTTGGGAACAATTAGGTTTCTCCAGTGGCTGCTAATTATACTTCACACTCAGCTTGTTGCCCTAATCTTCGGCAAAAACTGTGCCCTAGACGATGGTGATACGAAAGATGAGATGCAAACTGATTGGCTTCAACTTCCTGATGAAGTGATGAATCTGATCATTGGACGATTAGATTTAGGTAATCGTGTGAAGATGTTTGGCGTTTGCAAGTCATGGAGATTCTTAGCTATGCAAAAGGACATTCCAGCTCCTCCTCAACTGCCCTGGTTGATGATCTCTAGAGTTCAATTTCCATGGCCTTTCGGATTCACAAACACAAACGTAAAAGTAAGCTTCTATGACATGTCTCTTAATAAAATGTATAATTTCACTCTTCCAAAGTCTGTTCAAGGAGGGCACTGCTTTGGTTCTTCGAAAGGTTGGCTTTGGATTGCTAAGGGTACTAAACACAACCCACAAATTTTCCTTCTAAATCCACTTTCAACACAAATTATGCAGCTTCCGTCCATCACCACCATCCCAACATACTTTGAATATGTTTCAGAACTTGAACAATATGAGCGGGTACATCCATATAGTTTTGCACATTTTGTTTGGCGAATTGATTTATCTTTCTGTGAGGTTGAGGATGAGGTTGATCCAAGTTGTACAATTTCAGCCATCTTAGACAATGGTGAGGTGTTGGCAACTTGCAAACCAGGTGATTGCAAATGGACCATTCTTTCTCAAGTTCATGAACAAGATGATCATGTTTTCCTTGACATATCATTTTATAAGGGAATGCTTTACGTCCTATACTCAACAAATGTACATGGTACCATCGTCAATGTCAATGTCAATGTCCCCTTAGAATTATCAAACTGTGCAATCCCCATTAACCTAGTTCCTAATCTTGCACTAACCACTCTTGATGAAGAGGAAGACGTTCAGGAACAAGGTTACACCATTTCCAAATATGCTCTCAGAGACTGTGCTTTGGTGGAATCATGCGGAAAGTTGTTGATACTTCATAAGCTATCTGATGTTTTACACAGTGAGGAAGACGACGGTGTTTTTGAATACCATCAAGTAAGGAAATTTGAGCTCTATAACATGGATCACAGTGGTGCTAAATTGAATAATGACCAAGTGTTGTTTGTTGGAAAAAATGGATCACGGCTATCACTTTCAACCAAATATTTCAATGGATTCAAGAGAAATTGCGTACACTTTGTGAATGACATGACTCATGATGACCTTTGTGATTTTGATCCAATTGTTATTCGTGAATCTGGAATTTTCTGCTTTGAGGATGGGAGGATTACACGTTGTTATCCTAGTCTGAACTACCCTTCAACGATGTTTTGGTTTACACCTTTTACGAATTTCAGTTGTATTACTTAGTAATGCCCTACATCTTTTATTTCCCTTAATACAATGATTGTGCTTAAGTTTTAGCTAAGTTAATAGGCCTTTTGTAGTGAAATTATGTTGCTTTTCGAAAATTCTATATAAATCGAAATAATAATTAACTTGTTTGTGGTCTTTCTTTAATTTTTTGCTACATGACTGATTTTGATTGCTTAAGTTGTTATTACTTGTAATTTTCTGGAGGTGATTTTTTATTTTACTTTCAAAGTTGCACAAGCATTTATTGTTTGCCTTCAAGTTAAGGATTCTACAATTACTTGTGGAAAATGTGCAGCACCTTGATTCTGTATTATTGACATGCTTTTGTTTGTTGGTCTTTTTCCCTTGTTATATGATTCGATATGCTTATACCCATGATACTATAGCATGAGCTTATTGAATCAACATCTAGCATTGTATTGGTACAAAATGGATATTTGTCTTTGTGCAAACATATTTAGTTATAGCTACAACGTGCACATCATTTCACTTATATGAATGATACACTGCTTGTGAAATGGAGAAATCACTTGCAAACATTGTTTTTTTAATTCATTCATTTTTAATTATGGAAAAGATGAGCATTGAACGTATTGGATCAACTCAGCAAAGGAGGTTGATATTGCAAAATCCTATCTTCTAAAGACATTGGAAAATCTATATCCTTCATTATTATCCCTGTTCTCACTGAGGGTGCTCTCTATCAAGCACTCGGCTCTGCTCCCTCATTTAGAGGCTTATAATAAAAGCCTAACTAAACAATTTTTAAGCAATAGAATTTTAGCAGTCAACTGCCTGATTTAGTTGGTCCCGAAAGCCAACGGGCCATTATTTCGCCGGTTTGGTTGTGGAATCTCTAAGTGCTGTCAGAGTATAAACTGGCATGGTAATGAAGATGAAGATGAACCTAGTACAACTTGGTCAATCTTATAAGACTACACGATTAAGGTCCAACTTGAATGATCGAGTTCACCATTTACATTACTTAAATATATTAGCATCCTGCTGTAGTGTTTGAATCTCAGGACTTGTGTACTGCAATTACTGCAAAAGTCTTATTGGATTTATTTACATTAGACTTTAGATTTGAAGTTTGCTTTGATGTTTATAGTTACTATAACATTTTTGACATTTTTGATATGTTGTATCGAGGAATTTTCTGTCTATCAGGTTTGAATGAGGAGTCAGGACCATTGAACTTCATACGCTCCTTCTGGTTGCAAGCACAGACATGTTGCTACAGTTGAGGAAGAGCCTCTTGACAGTATTTGATCATTTGGTGAAGATCACCACAATAAAACAAGGCATATAGGGGGCTCTAGAAGTAGTGGGTTTAGATGAAATGCATGCGGAACCTAGCATGCATTTTGTTAGATTGATGCAGAACCTGTCAACACTGCTAATTCATTTGGAGAGCATCATCAGCCTTAAGAAAAACAGATAAAAGATCCAGATAAGACACAATTAGAATTTAAAAACCACGGAGTCACCATAAAAGACTGCCATATTGGTAACCTTAATCAGCATGGAGAAATTTCAAGAAAATATGGCTGCTCATCAGGAAGAATTGTAGAGACATGGAAATGTTTCTGCATGGCTGCGGTTCCTCCAGAACAAACTGGAAGTTGATAAGCCTCCAGAAAACAATTTGGTGAAGAGCATGCGAGCATGTATCAGGAAATCTCCAGGAAATAGCATGCATCAGTTTTTTTTTTTTTTAATTAATTTTACTTATTTGTTATGTTACTTAACTTTCATCAGACAGATAATTAAAGTTGTTGTAGTGGGTAGTGTTGAAAACAATGTCAGAATTGCTAAAGAGAGATGATGATTTAGGTATGCATGGTGAGACTGAGAGTGATGATTCGGAGGTTCACGATCGAAGGAGAAGAAATGACTTTTGGTTTGAAGATGATAAATTTATTGGGTTTAAATTTTAATTGAAAATTATAAATTAAAACATTATTCTAATATATATTATTATTATTATTATTTTACTGAAAGAAATGAAGAATGTTAACTTTATATTTTGTTTTTGTTTTGGGTTGAGTAATTAGAAAATGATGTAATTTTTTTTTATGGCTTATGACTTTAATTTGTAATCTAACTATAGTACATATTTTTTTTCTTTTTTTTTTCTTTTTTTAAAAAAAAAAAAAAAAAAAAAACCATAGTAAAGGTTAAGTAATATAAGTAAAGTTAGACTTTTATTTTCTATATCATAATGATATGATATCATCATTTATTTTCACCTATAATACCATGTTGTATAGTTAATCATCTAAGAAAAAAATTTAATATTTTAATTTCACTTATCTAGTAAAAGCAATAATTTTAACTCTCTACTTATTTAAAAAAATTATGTACATATAAACACATAAAAACTAAAAAAAATTAATTTTTTTAATATATATGGTATAAGTCATATATATATTTTACACAAAATCTCAATTTTTAATTATAATATATTTAATGTTTGAAATAGTTAATTAATTTTATTAAACATTATCTTGTTACAATTTATTTTTTCTTCCATTTTCTAATTATTATTTTTTATTACAATCACTTTCTATGAGTATTGATCGAGTAAAACTAATTTAATTATTCATTAACTAATTATTTTCTATCTTTGAGGTTGCTTGGACTCGCTCCAATTGTGAAAGTGTCACCACCAAATTAAGAAAAAGAAAATAAAAAAAAAAATTTTGCAAAATAATTTTGTTAACATGTAACTTAATTGTTATTCTAACCTTATAATTATTGTTTTCAATATTGTTGATATGATGACTATCAGATAAATTACATATTACTTTGGTCCAACAGGTAAACCAAATCTCTCCCATGATTACAGATCATCATCTAAGCATATATAGTTCATAGTTTCAAAACTGATTAATAGGAGAACTCTGCAGTTTGGAGGGCTACTTAATGCAACATGTGGTAATGCAACAGAACTTATATTAGGATTACTTGTTCTTTACCAAAAAAAAAAAAAAAAATCATGCTTTGAAGTATTCTCTTTTGGTTTCTCTCTTGTCCAATCTTATAATTCCCGACTTATTCTTGGGAACTCTCTTTTCTACCGAGACTTGGCCAATCACTTATACATGTAAGTTGTAACTGATGTTAAAAAGAATAACTAATTAGTAAAAATAAGAAGTAGATTTTAATAAGGTAATATCTAATAAAATTTATTAGATATTTAAACCATTAAATATATTATAATCAAAGGTTGAAACTTTGTGTAAAATATATTAAGTTTATACATGTGTCTCCACACACACACATATATATATATATATATATATATAACTCAATATTTATTTTAATTAAAAAATAAAGTGAACTTTCATTAAATATCACATGCATTAATTGTGTTAAAAAATGACTAATTTAATTTTTATTTTGTCATTCTTATAATTTGGATCAAGTTGCATTATTTTTTATTATAATTGATTTTATTTAATAAAAAATCTAAATACCTTCATAAATTAAAATATGAAGTGCAAAATTTTATTATTTTTTATTTTTTTAAATGCACTTATGCATGAGAGATAAATTGTAGTGAAATAATCTGCAGTACATGATCAAAATACAGTATACATATTTTGAATTAATTGTATGTAGGTATCGGAATGATGTTTTTTCCTTTTCTCAACTTGAAGAGCACTATCTAATGGAAATTTATAGCACATGCGAACTTGCTATTAATTCTAAACTCTAAAGTATATGAATTCTCAACTCTAATATCTATTAACACATATTAATATGATTCTATATATATATATTTTTTGAGAGAATATGATTCTAATTTTTAATAGTAAATAAATGAATGTTGAACTCTTATTATTCCTAGTTATTGTTGCATCCAAAACCTCTCTTAATAATAATATTTTATCAAGGGTACGCAAGTTATCTATATATTTTTTAATAACAATAGACTAATATGACCATTAACTCACAAAATAAAGTGATGATTTTTATTTAATTTTTAGGAGCTAATATATTATAATTATTTTTTAAACTAAATTATTCATCATATTATTTATAGTTCTGACAGTAAATTGGAATATAAAATATATATCTTTTAGATTAAAACATATTTAATTTATACAATTTTTGTTCAATTTTCTTTTTTTTTATGTATTTACTTTTAAATTTCTATATTAATTTCTAGGCACAATACATATGCTGCCTCCTGAACTTGACAATTTTTGTAATTTTGACACTTCTATTTGCACTTTTAATATTTAAACACTCCAACTCACCTAAATCATAACTTATAAACCACTTTGTGCACTATTGGCATGACACGCCATAATACAAAGAGTGGTAAAGTGGTAAATTCATACAAGAGGTAAAGTGATCAATTCATGCAAGTATAAGTATTTACATAATATGCTATAAACAAGTTGATGTGTTAATTTGGTAAAATTAAAATTATAGAGAAAAAAGTGACAAATTCATACAAATATAGGTGCTTGTGGATGCATGATGTTTAATTTTTATTAATTTTTCATGACACACACGTACACATAAATATATGCACACATTTAATATTTTTGAGCTGTAATTAATTTAAGTTGTTTTATAAGATAATAACATTCTTTTGTGGAAAGGATGTATGCATTTTATCTTATAAGAATATTTACCTTTTCATAATTTAATGAATGATTAAAATCAAAATAATTAAAAATTAATAGTTAGAATTATGTGATATGGTCTTATTATGACACCATAAAAGATCCCATAAAATTAATAAATTATATGATGATAAAATTTAAAAAGAAAGGGGGATTTTTGTAGGGATGAGTATGATTCGGTTAACCGAACTAAAGTATAAAATTTTAAATCAAAGGAATTGTATAGTTATTTTTTTAATAGCTATAACCATAATCAAATCAATTATAATGGTTATCTAATTATTCAACTAACCAATTAAACTAGTTGGCTTATATTGACTTTTCGTTTTTTTATTTATAACAATTTTTGTTGCATTCAGTATTGAATTCACCATTAAAAACTACATGTGTTTTATTTAAAAATTATAAAAAGTATTGTTAACCTTTTATATTATAATAAAAAATGAAATCATTTAAAATTTATTTTTTACTAATTAATATAATTTTTATATAAATTTAAGTGATAAAAAATTTATATTGTCACTAAGAAATGTGTATATATATATATATTAAATCATTTTTTTAAATTATTAATTTACTTTACAGTATATATTTATTAATCAATTAAGTAAAATATATTTTATATATTTGATTGAGTTGGTTAATCACGGTTTTATAAAATTAGAAATTTAAATCAAATCATTATCTATTGAAGCAGTTTTAAAAACCACATCAAAGTTTATTGATTCAGTTAACCATTTTTATGGATTAATTTTTTGATTTTTAGTTTGCGGATTGGTTTTTCGATTTTATTTGCTCACTCTGAATTTTTTCTCTTACAAAAATGATGTGTGTTTATCGGGTTAAATATATCGGTAGTTACTAAACTTTGCACTTGTTTCATTTTGGGTACTGAATTTTAATTTGGTTCATAGAGGTAACCTATTTTAATTTTATTTTATCTGGTGGTCATCCGGTGTCGGAAGCGAAATATTCTGAGAATATTCCGGTTGTTAAATAAATTGGTAGTCATCAAACTTTGCACTTGTTTCATTTTGGGTACTAAACTTTAATTGATTTCATTTCAGTCACCAAATTCTCAGAATATTCGGTTTTCGGCATCAAGTGACCACCAGATAAAATAAAATTAAAGTTAAATTACCTCTGTGAACCAAATTAAAGTCAGTACTCAAAATGAAACAAGTGCAAAGTTTAGTAACCACCGATATATTTAACCATTTGTTTATCATAAAGGGTTATTTGCTATAAAAAAAAAAAATCTCAGTAACACATTTTACAATTTAATCACAACATTTTAATTTTAGCAAATTAAAAAATAAATTTTTATAATTTTATAATTTGAAATATCGGTCCATTATCTGGTGCAGTCGGATTCCAAAATTATTTGCCACGTAATAAGGCTGCGTTGTCCACCTCAAAACGCACTGCATTAATTGAAACAACATTTTGTTTTGTTTCTTTTTTTTGAAAAATGCATACTTTACCCGTCTACTTTAATGTTTTTTTTTTTTACATTATTTTCATGTACAAAAAATCGGCACATTGTAATTCTATATTTTTATTTATCAGTACATTAAGCCCTTACTAAATGGAGGTGATAATAGTAGTTTAAAAAATATCCAATTAGGTCCTTATAATTTTAAAATATTTTTTTTAATTTTTATAATTTTTCTTTTTAACAAATAAATCCATACAATTGTTAAAATAATTCAATTAAAATTAATAAAAGTTTTAAAAATTATATACTTTTAATTTAATTAAAATGTATGTCATTTATTTCTAATATATTTATAACATTAAAAAAATATATAGTTATAAAAATTATAATATATTTTAATTGTTCACTAAATATTTATATAATTAATATACAAATATAGAAAAAATCAATACATGATAATTTATTCAATAAAAAGGCATATGAGCTGTTTAATAAATAAAATACTAGTAAAAATTTATAATATTTTTCAAATAAAAATAAAGAAAATTATTATCACACACAATTATTTTTCTTAAAATTAATACTTAATAAATTAATAATTTTATTAATTAATATTTTTAAAGAATAAAAATTTTAATCTACCATAATATCATCTTTAAACTTATAAATTTATATTTTATTATATTTGAAAAAATATAATAGACTTTACTCATATTTGAATAATATACAAATTATAGTTAATTAATTATTATTTATATTAAATTTATTTTAAAATTTTAAAAATAGATATACAATTACAGTTATAAATTATATAAAATACTTCTTGAACAACAATTATAAATATATTTATATAAATATGATAAAATTTATATGGGTTAATATGATTTATTATTTTTCATTTATTAAATAGCTCATACATCTTAGTTAACATTTTTTTCATGTATTATTTTTCATTTATATATATATATATATATATATATATATATATATATATATATATACACTCATTAGGAATAAATGACCTACAATTTAATTAGATAAAAAATTAAAAATATACATAATTTTAAAAACTTTTAATAAATTTAATTAGACTATTTTAGTAATTGTATAAATTTATTTGTTAAGAAAACAAATTATAAGCATTAAAAAGAAATATTTTAAATTACAAGGATCAAACTTGATATTTTTTAATTACCATTATCTTCCTCCGTTTAATGAGGGACGAATGTGTCGCGGTAAAAGTATAGGGTTGCTGTGACACCCCTCCCCACTGACACCCATGTTGGACAAATTTACAACTCAGATTGTCCAGCACGGAGTAACGGCGTGGAAATGTACCACTTCTAAGAAGAACCCAAGAAACTATCTAGATGAACTAGTTTGTAAACAGGGTTAATATCATTTATATCGCTCAAATATATCTTAATACATTTCCATAGAGGTTATTTGCTTATTGACAAAACAAAATTTTATATACTTAATATTTTCCAATCATCACAAGAATAGATAGCAAGATTATACATATACAATCTAATCAATAAAACACCGATATTGGAAAACATAATATACATACATATACAAAATTTGTGTTCAGCGGTGAGGGAAAAAACTAGAGAAAATGGGCTATTAAAAATATATACAACATGATACATTAAAAAAGAGCAAAGTCCTATCAAATCCCTAGAGAAAGAGTCTAACTACCCTAGGATGTGCTACTCACATATTTACCCAAAAATAGTAGCAACAAATCCTAAAACTCAACCCTCTATTGGCAAAAAGGACATAACAGCATCAGCATCAGATACAGCTAAGTCCAAGTCATATAGTGACCCTAACTCCAACCTGTGCCTCATAGGCAATGGAAATGACTCTCAGATAACCGTCTGAAAAATCGTTCCTGATCGTACTAGTGCGGTAGTCAATAGCTATGGAGTCTACAGAAACTCAAAAAGATAGTTCGGCGTCGGGATCATGTCTAATATAGTACAAGACCATCGTCTCGTATCCATGTACATCAAGAGACTGGGCTACCCATATGATCGCCGTTATTCTATACACGTATGTACAATAGCTAAGCTGAAAACAAAGCAATTTTACAAAAGGGAGTGGTGAGTATTTCAATATGGAAACATCTAGTGAATGAATAAAATAAAACACTCCCGATAACTGAATAATAAAATTTCAAATGACAACAACAAAAATCAATCAAAACAATCATTTAAACGATAACTGTAAACCAAATAGTCAAACAATAAATATTCAAATCATATGAATCAAATCACATTGATTCCTTTAAACAATATAATCAAATCACAAATAACTCTTTATAATAGTATATAATTATATTGCTGTCAATGTGGTGGGTACCATTCAGCACATTGAAGGTTCGGGCCAGGTATGCATACCATATTTGTAAATTACATAAAGTAGCCTTAAAGGCTTATCACTGTATCCCGGATATGGAAAATAACATGAGTTGTTGTACCTCGGACACAGTCTTACATCTCATTGAACCCTGTCACAGCTTGAGCACGATCTTACTGCAACCTTTTAATATTCAATCATTTAATATCATAATTTCTCAAAGCAATCTTGGTCATAGCCAAGAAAAATACCATAAACATATGTCAGTATTCAAATTTAGTTCAGAAACACTTTTTTTTCCTCCAAATCAGACTGAGGTATAACCTAAAATCACACAGAGGCACCGCCTCTAGGGCCCTGATGGGATGAGGCGTTGCCTCCTTTCTCCACTAACGTATAAATTTTCAAATTTTTTCAAATTTAAACCGAACCAAAATCAAATTTAATCAATCTAATAATTTATCAATCAAAACAATGATTTAACAAAAATAATAGGGTTTTGAAGAAGGAAATCTACTCACCTACGTTGTTGGCTCCTCCCTCTTGCTTCTAATCTCTATGTTGCTAACCGACTGATAGACAAACTTTGCTCAAATTCTTCTTTCTCTGTTTTGCTTTTCTTTTTTTTCTTTTTTTTCTAAAGAAAATCACTTTGGTTTTTTATAGTTTTAGGAGGGTAAATCATTCTTGCCCTCCTCTGACAGTTTACACTTTCCTGTGTAATCATTTTTTTTTTCTGATTTGATGATTTGGGCGGTTGATGCCCAAATGCTCTTCAGTCCCTGAACTTAATTATTTTCAATTAAGTCCTTCAATCAAACTTATTTTCTATACAATCTAGTCCTATCTAAATATAGTATTAAATATTCAGGCACGAACCTGATAATTCTTTCCCACTTAGAAAATTTTATCCTCAAAATTTGAGAATGCTAATATCCTTAATCAACTTGGGGTATGAATAGTTGTGCGTATTGATGTCGTATATCTTCTTCACGTTCCCATATGGCTTCATCACGAGGGTGATTTCCCTACAGTACTTTAACTAATGGAATAACTTTATTACGCAGTATCTTCTAATCTTTAGCTATAATTGATACTGGTTTTTCCTCGTAGCTCAAATTTTCCTCTAGTTCCACCGGTTGTTCTCGTAGCACGTTTGAAGGATCACTCATGTACCTTCTTACAATCGATACGTGAAAAATGTCATGGATTCTAGACAAATTTAGGGGTAGCGCCAAATGATAAGCTACTGGCCCAACACGTTCGATTATCTCGTACGGTCCTATTAATCTTGGACTTAGCTTACCGTGCTTGCTAAATCTCAGTACTCCTTTCCACATAGATATTTTCAGAAATACCTTCTCTCCCACATTATATTCAATGTCAGCTTGTTTCAAGGTAGCATAACTTCTCTGTCTATCCTGAGCCATTTTCAAGTTCACTTGAACTATACGAAGATTTTTCGTGGTCATCTGTACCAACTATGGTCCTAACAACTTTTTTTCTCTAGCTTCTTCCCAACAAATAGGGGTTCTACATTTTCTCCTATATAATGCTTCAAATGGTACCATCTCTATGCTACTCTTATAGCTGTTATTGTAAGCAAATTCCATTAATAGCATTTGTTTATCCCAATTACCTCCAAATTTTAATGCATTTGCTCTAAGCATAACTTCTAAAATTTAGATGGTACGTTCAGATTGACCGTCCGTTTATGGATAAAAAGCTATATTAAATTTCAATTTAGTACCCAATGCTTCTTGCAAACTTGGCCAAAAATGTGAAGTAAATCTTGGATCTTGATCTGACACGATCGACACTGGAGCTCCATGCAATCTCATGATCTCTTTCATATATAATTCTGCCAGCTTGTTCAAATTGTAGTTGGTTTTGACTGGTAAGAAATGTGCCGACTTCGTTAACCGATCCACGATCACCTATACAGCATCATGTCCTTGTTGGGTGCTAACCTACCACAAAATCCATTGTGATATGTTCCCACTTCTATTCAGGATTGGGCAAAGATTGCAATAATCCTGTGAGATGTCTGTGTTCAGCTTTCACCTGCTAACACATCAAACATTTGGATACGAGTTTTGCCACATCACCTTTCGTTCCTTTCTACCAATAGTTTTCTTTCAGCGTTCTATACATTTTCATACTTTCTGGATGCATAGCATATGTCGAAAAATATGCCTCTTTCATTATTTCTCGTCTTAACTCTTCTACATTTGGCACATATAGTCGGTTTCCAAACTTTAAAAATCATTAGCATCTTTATGCAACTTTTTTGCTTCCTCATCCACTTGTTGTGCTGCCTCGATTCTTTCCATTAAAATCGGCCTTATCTTTAAAGTAGCTAACACTCCATTAGAGAAATCTACCTTAACTTCAATATTTAGCTTCCTCAACTCAATCAATAGTGACATTCTAACCGTGTGGATATAATACAAATTACCGCCTGATTTTTGGCTCAGTGCATCCGCGACCACATTAGCTTTTCCTGGGTGGTATTCGATTATGTAGTCGTAATCTTTCAATAGTTCCACCCAACGTCTTTGTCTCAAATTTAACTCCTTCTGAGTTAAGATATACTTCAAGCTCTTATGATCCGTAAATATTTAACAGATAACTCCGTACAAATAATGTCTCTACATTTTTAATGCAAACACTACTGCTGCTAATTCTAGATTATGTGTGGGATAGTTCTGCTTATGCGGCCTTACTTTTCTTGATACATACACTATAACTTTTTCATTTTACATCAACACATAACCAAGTCCATGATTTGAAACATCATTATATACCACATAATGACCTCCTTCAATAGGTAATGTTAATATCGGTGCCGTAATCAATTTTTCCTTTAAGATTTCAAAACTCCATTGACAATCCATACTCCACATGAACTTCACATTCTTCCTTAGTAGCTTTGTCAATGGTGATACAACAATTAAAAAATCTTATACGAATCGTCGATATTAGCCTACGAATCCTAGGAAGATTCTCCGTAGAGATTCTAAATTTGATTTAACCAATCATTAGCTTTATCGAATATAAATCCATAAATATTGCTCATCTTTTCTTTATTGGTCAGTTGTAGAGTAGTTAAAGCTTTCTCCACATTCTTGATCCATTTGTCAGCCTGTCCTAGATCCAATGTACCATAGAAATTATATGCTTCACACTTCTTTACGTATTTAATTATATCTTCGGGCCTCTTATACTTTTTCTCATCTCTTTCTGCCATTGCCATGGCTATAGTTCATGCCAATTCCGCAGAATCCATATACATCATTAGTGGCATTAGGTTAGCTTCATTTCCACATGCAGGCTGTGGTGGTTATCCATTACGTGCTTGTCTTGGTACATTAAAATTCAATATCATCATCCTCGACATCGAACTACCTTGCCCACTCTCTGTACCACGTGCATGTCCATCACTCCTTTTATTACTAATGGAGGCTTCTGATGGGGATCTATTTGGTGGTATATTTCTGCTCCTATTCACATTTTCTACCGTTTCCACTATATCCATTATATCTACTTAGGCACCTCGGCCTCTACCTTGGCCTCTCAGTCTACCCCTAAGTCTACCTTGAGTGCCTAAATCACCTCCCCTAGTTCTTGCCATTACTTAATTTCTTGTAATTTAAAATTAACTCATTCAGTATTCTTAAATCATCACATATCACATTATCAACCATCACTTTCCATTCATCACATAACTTCCTTCCAAATTTCAAATTTCTTAGCCTAAGCTTTAAAAGTCATTAATAATACCATTTCCACAATCTAAGTTTTAAAATAAACAATATTCTTATCCTTATAATCTAAACTTTCAAAACCTAGGCCCTGATACTAAAAATTATGACACCCCTCCTCACCAACACCTACGTCGAACAAATTTACAACTCAAACTATCCAGCACGGAGTAACAGTATGGAAAAGTACCACTTCTAAGAAGAACCCAAGAAATTATCAAGATGGACTAGTTTGTAAACATGGTTAATATCATTTATATCGCTCAAATATATCTTAATACAATTCCATAGAGGTTATTTGCTTATTAACAATACAAAGTTTTATATACTTAATATTTTCCAATCATCACAAGAATATATAGCAAGATTATACATATACAATCTAATCAATGAAACACTGATACTAGAAAACATAATATACATATATATACAAAATAATATATAAGATCAGTGTTCAGCGGCGAGGGGAAAAACTAGAGAAAAAGGGCTATCAAAAATATATACAACATGATACATCAAAAAGGGTCAATGTCACGCCCAAATCATAACCAAAGAAATGGCACAATCAAATATCCACTCGTGGCATATAAATTTTTCTCGATAATACTTACTTTATAAATCAATACTCATAAGTACAAATATTGCCAAGCATAATACACATACTAACATATGGCTATCTAGTATAAAATGTGCCATATACAAAAATATCAAATGATATGCAGGAGGAAGGTCGGTTACACTAAAATTCATTTTGGCCTACCTAAAGACTCCAATACAAGCTTCAAACCCTTAGCCTATTCAAGTCCTGAAAAATTTCAACAGCAAAGGGGTGAGCTTACAATTTAATAAACAACTACGAATACAGTTGTACACATACACCAAACACATACGAATTGATTTAATGAAGTACATAATCACCTATATAAGACATATTCTAATGATCATAATATAGTCTTTCAATCCTCTACTAAGTTTATATACAATCATCATGAAGTTACATTACCATTGGCACTACATCGAGTGCGTACGGGAGTCTAAATAAAGAAGGAGAAAGTGAGTAATAAAATGTCAAGCTCAATCCATTGATCTATTGACACCCAACTTCATTCCTATGCAAAGTAATCCATTCCATACTTGCATATAATTCAAATTAAGATTAAAACACTTCATAAACATACTAAACATCATCCATTCATTCATTAACACATTATTCATCAATTCATAGCTAAAACAACTCATTCATATATTACATCTCAACACACCAATTAGTGTCTCCATAATCACCTTCACATTATATATATTCATAACCAATTCATATAATGGTAAGAACATAAACATTCACATTTCCATTTCACAGTTCAATTCTGGCCATAACCATATTTATGCCATCACCTCACACATAGCTAAATTTTGGCACATTACTCATAATCACATTCACATTTCCAATTGGCCATGAAGTGAGACTATCCATCCGGCTCAATCTCACTTCCACAATTCAATAATGGGTAACTATCCATTGGCTCAGCTTTTCCCATATTATATAATCAGTGAAGACTATCCAACCGGAACACATAATCTCACACATCATCATTTCCTCACTTGTTTCACCTTCTTGTGAAACACAACACATCATACTAAACACAATTAACGTAATTCGTAATTATATTACAATACATTATTATAACAACATCTCACTCAAGTTCATAACATTCATCATTAATAAAGATTATTATCTACCATAATCCATATATTTCCAATAAATAAGAGGGTGGAACTCATTCCATATCATTTCACTAATTCATATATATATTCAATTCCAATAAAGAAAAGAACTCTATTAAATATATGAGCTAAGTATATATACACAATATATATTAATAGTTACTTACCTCCAAATGCTTCCACTTCAAAAAGGGTCTTTCCATTAATTATGAGTGCTTTCCTTACCTTTATTAATCCCTACACAAAATCCATGCATCAAACTCACAAGAAAACATTACAAATCGCCCTAACCCCACAAAGTGCAACTAAAAGCTCCAAGTTCAATATGACCTAGAGATGTACATACAAATCTAATAAACCCCAAATTACTACTAAAATTACTATTGAAGATATTATTATGTGTCTACTATAAATTTCAATTAGATTCACTCAATTTGAACAAGTACATAATTACTTATGGATTAAAGAATCCATTCGGGCAAAAATAGGGCATTCACAGGAGCAATAAAATGTCCAGCCCTAATAGACCCTCTTAGTGATAAAATCAGTTCAAACTCAAAACATAGAAATTAAAAAGGACTCTCTAAAGTTTCCAAAGAATCCAACCTTGCTCAAATCAGAGCTCTATAGCTCAAGTTAGAGCAATCATAAAAGGACTGAGAAATAGAGGAGCATAGTCCGAATTCCCAACAATTACAACTCACCCAAAATCAATCAAAACACAATTAAAGCTTACCAAATTAATGCTTCAATGAATAATAGACCTCCTAGAGCTTATCAATCCCCTTGATAGATAGAGAAAATAAGATCAAAACTCTCACAACTCAACACCACTCACTCTTCTTCTTCCTTACACCCATGCAATCTCTACACACACATACATATATACATACATAATTATATCCACCAATCAAAAGCTAACAAATAACCTTCACAAAGCCTTATTTAATTAATGCCCAACAATAATAATAAATGTATATTTATCACCCAAAACACACAATATAATAATACTAATAATATAATCAAATATTATTAAAATATCTACTTAGCTCCTTAATGAAAATAACATATAACATAAAAGCCCACAACTTTCTACTGTAACAAATCAATCCAAACTTATCATAGAATCTAGTCCTTCTCAACAATTCACACACATGCCCAACTAAACTTAATCTACTACTCTACCATATAGTAAATGAATTAGGCTTACGTATATAGAAATGGCGGGTGTTACAATTAAAGCCCTATTAAATCCCTAGAGAAGGTAGTCTAACTACCCTAGGATGTGCTACTCATATATTTCCCCAAAGATAGTAGCAATAAATCCTAAAACTCAACCCTCTACCGGTAAAAAGGATATAACATCAGTAGCGTCAGATACAGCTAAGTCCAAGTCATAATGACCCGAACTCCAACCTGTGTCTCATAGGCAATAAAAATGACTGTTAGACAACCATCTAAAAAGTCATTTCTGATCATACTAGTGTAGTAGTCAGTGGCTATAAGGTCTACAGAAACTCAAAAATATAGCTCAGCATCAGGATCATGTCTAATATAGTACAAGACCATCGTCTCATCTCCATGTACATCAAAAGACTAGGCTACCCACGTGATCGCCATTATTTTATACATGTAATGATGAAGAAGAATAAGAGGGAGGTGACAAAAGAGTGACATCAAATGACATGGCGGTGACTGTCAATCTTTATTTTTATAGATGTAGAGAGAAGCAGAGAAAAGAGGCTTCACGGCTTCAAGTTGTGAATAGGAAGCTGACAACTATGAATATGTTGTTAATGGAGGAGAATAATAGGTTGCAAAAGCAACCCAGTTCAAATGGGTTCGTAGAAACACTGTCCAAGATACCAATTTTCAAATCACAAACCATTTCACTCCGAAAAAACCAAATCTAAAGAAGGGTAAAGAAAGCGATGTTGTGAATCAAGAACTTGATATTATTGATGTAGCAGAGCTTAAGAAATATCTTGAAGAAGATGAAATGAAAGTTGATGATGATACTGCTGCTGATAAAGAAAATATTGGGCCACCAAGGAAGCAAGGAAATTATGAAATTGGGGTTGTTAAAGATAATATAGAGACTTCTTCAGTGAAATTGGAGTCAAGATCCTTTGGGCAAATACCTTTACTAGAGATTGACATCTTATCTTTCCGGCTACCGGATTTGAGTTCTGGTACCTTTTTTGATCCGAACCTTCTTATTGCAAAATTGAAAGAATCATAAATATATGGCTTTTAGCTCATTTTGAAAGGTAAACATCAAGTTAGAAAATCTACACAATATGACCAATTGGCCATCTTTAAATATTTCATTAATAAATCAATTTTTATTTCCTGTTCTAAATATTTGATGGAGGAAAAGTTGCAATTAACTCTGTAGTGTACACCAAAAACAAGCTACTAAACAAAATATCAATTGTACTCACAACGAAAAGCAAAAAAAAAAAAGGAATATTCACAGAGACATTTTCACATTTAGTTTAATTAAGTTTGAGCCTTAGACAAAAACTAAAAAAAAGACACTATTCGCAGTGATATTAGTTAGTTTGAGCCTTGATTTGATCAAGTCGCTGCCTTTTTTTGTCTCCTCAAAACCATGGACACATCCTTCTTACATTTTCCTGCGATGCCTAAACCCAAAAGAAAAGAAAAAATTTAAAAAGCAACCAAAATGAAACTACTAAACTCAACTAATATAAATAAAAAATAAAAACAATGATATATAAGAATATCAGAAACAAAAAATCAACTAAAAAATAAACAAAATGAAACTAATAAACCCAATTAATACAAATCAAAGAAAAAAAAATAAAAGAACAAAAAAATATAAGTTCGCCACTTATAGCTCCAACAGCTCTAACTACATTACTGATAATATTAGAAACATCAATTGAATCATCTTCTATATTCTTGTTATCCTAACTTAAAAACAATAAATCGCAAATAAAATCAGAAATTAAAAATAAACCATAAAGATACAAAAATAAGTTCGTAGTATAAATAACATATACCAAACAAAAATCACTTCCTATCTCAACAACAATGCCAACAGACTTTCAATTAGTTTATCTTTGTCCTTCGACTTAAGTATTCCACAATACTCAAAATTACCCTTATCATTAAATATAATATTATTACTTTAAAAAATACAGTCATAAAAAATAATATCATAAACTAAAAATCAATAAAAAAAAGTAACCAAAATGAAACTAATAAACTAAACTAATACAAATAAAAAAACAAAAATAATCATACAAAAGAATATTAGAAACCAAAAAGTAACCGAAAATGAAACTAATAAACTAAACCAATACAAATAAAAAACAAAAACAATCATACAAAAGCATATCAAAAAATTAAAAATCACCCAAAAAGCAACCAAAATGAAACTAATAAATAAGAATCACTTCAAATTTGCCTTTGTCCTTCAGCTTAGGTCTTCCACAATACTCAAAATTGCCTTTATCATTAAACAAAATATTATCATCCTAAAAAATACAATTATAGAAAATAATATCAGAAACCAAAAATCAACAAAAAAACAACCAAAATGAAACTAATAAACCAAAAAGCAACAACGCTAACAGACTTAGCAGCCTCAACACAATGATCAATCACATTATGGTATTAATACATTCATAAAAAATATTAATAAAATAATAGTACATATATTACAGTATACAATTGGTATACTTTTAATATATTATCTATTTCCTATACAACTGAGAATATAATAAAATTACATTTTCAAGTTGTTTCTTGCTTGTGGGCAAATTAGGGTCTACTTCTTGGACTAACTGATTGACTTTTAAATATAAGAATTAAGATCCAAAAACATGTAAAACAACTGAATCAAATACTAAAAAGTTTAACTATAAAAAAAACATTAAATTTATACAATTCAAGCATAAAATCATTCAACAAACTAATAATATTCTTCTGAAATATATTGTATATAACTGAAAATCTAATATAACTGTACTCAAAATCAAAGAACAATTTTAAATTTTCCTTTGTCATTTGGCTTAAGTCTTCCACGACACTCAAAATCACCCTTATCATCATATAAAATCATATCAGAAACCAAAAATCAACTAAAAAGTAACTAAAATGAAACTAATAAACTAAACTACTACAAATAAAAAACAAAAGCAATCATACAAAAGTATATTACAAACCAAAAGTAAACCAAAAAGTAACTAAAAATGAAACTAATAAACTAAACTAATACAAATTAAAAACAAAAATAATCATACAAAAGTATATCAGAAAACCAAAAATCAAATAAAAAGCAACCGAAAATGAAACTAATAAACTAAACTAATACAAAGCAAAAATAAAAAAATAAAAGAATAAAAAAAACCATACAAGTTCACCACTCATAACTCCAACAGCAAAAAAAAAAAAAAAAATCATACAAGTTCACCGCTTATAACTTTAACAGTTCTAACTGTATTACTGATAATATTTGCAACATCAACTGAATCATCTTCCATATTCTTTTCATCCCAATATAAAAATAATAAATCACAAATAAAATTAGAAATAAAAAATACACCATAAAGCAACCGAAAAATAAATCAATAATATATATAACATATACCAAGTAAGTATCACTGCCTGTCTCAACTGTAATGCCAACAGACTTAGCAGCCTCGACACTGTCATGCCCTCACTACTACTAATAGTATTAAGATATATAATTAAAGACTTAATGATAATCAAGAATCTCTCGTAATAGAAAATACAAGAATTGAATGCTAAACTCTAAAACTATTTAAAAGTATATACATCTCCTTATGCAACTAATTGCTAATATAATAGAATTTACAATTTCAAATCTCAATCCTTCCATATTCCTAGAAAGAAAATCTTCATCTTATCCATCCTTCTTTACTGTCGTGGTCCGCGGCACTGTCATCTCTAGCTGCAAACTAAGCAGTGATCAATCACCTATACTGAAAATTTTTAAAATAAAACGAGTGTGAGTAATTTCAAAAGGAAATTACCCAGTGAGTGGATAAAACATTATTTGAAACATTATCATAATAAATCTTTTTAAGAAAAACTAATTTCCAGTAATTTCATCAATAAAAATCAATGAACTTCAAAACGTTTATTCACATTCCAATATATCTCAGTCTCA
>CATIWO010050659.1:0-15773 GCA_949673435.1 Macaranga tanarius | reverse complement strand
AATTTAAATACATTTATGTAACTATCTATTATTTTAGTTGAATAATTGGCTATTTTCTAAAAAATTGTGAAGAAATTAGAAATTTTTACTTGAATATTGCAGAAATTAAGTTTTGAATTAGTAAAATTTTAAACTGTATTTATTTTCCTCATTTATTGTATAATTTTCTATTAACAAGAATGTAAACTCTTAAAAAATAGAAAATTAATATGTCATAATAATATAGATCATATCTAATTAAATAAAAAAAATCACTTTAATTTACAACTAATCATAATGTTTTCAAGATTAAAAATTTTCCATGCACAAAATTGTAAAAGAAAAAGGGAAGGGGCATGAATGCAAGGTAAAGAAGCTACCGGGAACTTATGGAAAGATCAAAAAGAAAAGAGAAGAAAAAAGGGGTAAAAGTAGCTAAAGAGAAAGAAAAAGGACTAAAAAAAGAATAACACGTGAGAGAAGGGAGAGAAGGAGTGATGAACATCCGCATGAGACAACCTGTAATCATATCATTGCCCTCTAAACGGGCAAACCTCATCAAACACACACAAAAAAATTCCACCCACAAAATTATTTCTTTATTATTATTATTATTATTCATCTTCCTCTGCTAAAAGCATAACAAAAACAGTAACAGAAGCATAAGAATGTTCATCACCACCTTCTTCTTCTTCTTCTTGTTTTAACAGTTTCTTGATTTCTTCTTCTTGTTTAAAGGGTAGTCTTCAGTTTCTGTACTGGTTACAGATTGGTGTAAAGAAAGGAAGATTATAATGGGTGGGGTGACTTCTTCTATGGCAGCAAAGTTTGCTTTTTTTCCACCCAATCCTCCGTCTTACAAGCTAATTACTGATGATGCTACTGGACTTTTGCTTTTTGACCACTTCCCTCACCGTGAAAATGTCGATGTTCTTCGTTTGCCTACTCGAAAAGGGACTGAGATAGTTGCTGTTTATGTTAGGCACCCTATGGCTACTTCTACTTTGCTTTACTCTCATGGTAATGCTGCTGATATTGGCCAGATGTATGAGCTTTTTATCGAATTGAGTATCCATTTGCGTGTTAATCTCATGGGGTAAGTTACTTTCTTTTATTTTCTACCTTTTGTTGATTTTTTTTTTAATTATTGTTTATGCTTTGTATTGTTGAAATTGAAGTGAATGTGCGGTACCCAGTTGATAAATTGAGGGAATTTTGTATAGAATTGGTCTTTATTTTCTGAAAATTAGTTAACTTGGTGAAAAAGTGTAATTTTTGATAAATTTTGAATGGTTGTCTTTGACTAAGCATGGTGGGCATTTGGTTGGATTGAGCCCTTTTGGGATCAAGTGGTTGGTGTGTGCTTGATTTAGCTGTTCCTGCTGACAATGATGGGTTAACTAAAATAGGGAATTGAAACTTCTCTTTTTGTAGATCTCTCTCAGTCATATTAATTATGTGTTACGATTCCTTGTTTAATTAAGAAATGGTTGTTTGATTTTTGGGGAAAGATTATCTGCTGCATTTGATGTATGAATTTAGTGTCTCTGGCTAATTAAGTTCTTCAGCAACATGTTGGGAGAGGAGATAGTTAAGTGTCTATCTACATAAAACTGGAATATGATGTTGCCTTCTGGCGATGCATATGATCTGTGTTTGATTTGCAGTAAACAGTATACATATAATTAATACAATTGAGATTTAGATCCTCTACTTTCTGCATCATTTCTTAGAAGAAGCGGAACATGAATTCTATGTTGGTTCTTGAACCATGTAATTGAAAGTGCAGTGCATGGATCTATCTTGATCTAGGAAGTTTAAACCTGCCTAGTAATTATCTTTGGTTGGACTATATGTTTAGAGTGTTTCCTTGGATGAAACTAGGAATATGTGACTCAGTAGCTGGACTAGAATTTGTGAAGCTGAAAAAGTACGGTGGAGTGTGCTTTGTTGCAAATAAAATCATTGATGGCTGTGACACTATACATCCATTGTAGCACCAGAGATTTCTCATATCTTAGTAACATTAGATAACCTGCTTGTTGCTGGAATCCACATTTCAGTTTATGCAGTTATCTACTGATACAGGACAACCATCTAAACATTTTTTGTTTCCAATTTTTGCAGGTACGACTACTCTGGCTATGGACAGTCGTCAGGCAAGGTAGGCAGTATGAGTCTTCTTATATTTTGTAAGTGTTTGGATTTATTGTAGTCAAATGGTGAACAACTTCTCAAAAGCATGTGCTCATTGCTGCAGCCCAGTGAGCACAATACTTATTCTGATATTGAAGCTGCTTACAAGTGTCTTGAGGAGAGCTATGGTACCAAACAGGAGAATATCATCCTTTATGGTCAATCTGTTGGTAGTGGACCAACTTTGGATCTTGCTGCTCGTTTGCCGCGTCTAAGAGCTGTGGTCCTGCACAGTCCTATACTATCAGGACTAAGAGTCATGTATCCTGTAAAGCGCACATACTGGTTTGATATCTATAAGGTTAGATGTTCTGTTTTATCTTCTTGAATGCAAAGCACTTTATATCACGACAAGCATGGTTTGTATGCTATGCCTCTGAACTTAATGTTTGTCTTTACTTTGTTATTGTCCAGAACATAGACAAGATTCCATTGGTGAAGTGTCCTGTGCTAGTAATCCATGTGAGTACTTCAAACTTAGCACTTAGCATTTGGCAACTGCATGAAGTATTGCTTTGGCATTGCATGTTTCTTTTATGGAGGCTTTTTTTGTTATTTTGTTTTTTGGTCAAAAACTAAACCAATACAGCATAAAAAATTCTTAAATCTTAACCATTTGTACAGCTCTTGGGAAGTATGAACAATTATTCTGTCTGGGTAAAAGTCATGTGGTTGGTCATCTCATGTATAAGAATGTAGAATGGCTTAGTGCTCCTTTGAGTCGCTAGATTATTCTGCATGTGTATACTATCATCATTATTTCCATAACAGTGAAAAGACATTGATGATTGATTTAAAGAAAAGACAATCAACATATTTTAATTGCATAAGATATGAGAAAATTGGCTATCTTTAGCTTCGGAGAGATATGAGATTGGTAGCAACAGAGTCAACATGGATTCATATTTCGGAATTGATTATGATGTTTTGCAAGAATTAACTTTAAATAGTTAAAAGCGTAACAGCTGTGATTTACTCAGTTTCGTTGTAGCAAACCAGGAGCCCAGGCAGCTAGGCTCTGCTTTGAGTCTGTGTAGTCGTAACTGTTCTTGTTTGCTTGCCTTCTCACAGGGAACTTCTGATGAAGTAGTTGACTGTTCTCATGGCAAGCAGCTTTGGGAATTGTGCCAGGAGAAATATGAGCCATTATGGGTGAAAGGAGGTAATCACTGTGATTTGGAGCTGTATCCGGAGTATCTTAAGCATCTGAAGAAGTTCATATCAACAGTTGAGAAATCACCTTCACGAAGAAATATTTCAAGGAGAAGCACGGATGGGATGGAACAGCCTAGAAGGAGTACTGATTGTTTTGAGGCTCCAAGGAGGAGTACAGATAGGAGGGAGAAGCCGAGAAAAAGCACTGATAATAGACCTGAAAAACTGAAGTTTCATGAATATAAGTTTACCAATATTGACAAACTAGAAAAGTTGAAAAGTTCGTTTGACCAAATGGAGAGATCACGGAGGAGTGTGGAATACCATGATAAATCAAGAAGAAGCATTGACATACAGGTAGACAAAGGACGAAAGAGTGTAGACTGGGTGGACAGGATTCGTGCAGGATGAGAATGAATAATGGTAAATGGTTTTGTAAAATTTGTGCACTAGATTGGTTTTAGGGGGAGGAGGGAGGGGACAGATTATTCGGTATTTAACTAGAGTGTGTGATCTTGGTCATTGAAGTTCCATAATAACTGTGTAATGGGATTGTAGAGTTTGATATACTGGGTGGGATTTGTTGTCCTTGATTGTTGTTAGTGGGAGAATTCTAACCTCTTTATTGTTCAAAGGAAATGAAGCTCACAAATCATAAATTACTCTGCTTGTTTTTTCTTTTATTTCTTTTACAAAGCATGGAAAACAAGAGTCATTGGCAGGGAATAGGGATACATGCAATGCTATACACACTGCTAATTGCTAAACAAAGCATGCATGTGGATGTGGGTAGTGGTGCTAATTTGTTTTTGGATGTTAAGCATGCAATGCAAGTACATGTGATGTGGGCACATGGTTTTTAGTTGGGATATCATTATCTCAATAATTGAGCAGATGCAATTGATCTGTAGCCAAAATAGCAACTTTCCAGACCCTTTTGCTTGTCCTTCGGTTGCAGAATTAGCTGTCAAAACTTTAGTTTATGAATAGAATAATTATGCACGCCGCATGACAATTGTTATTGACCTAATATAAT
Organism: Macaranga tanarius; assembly: GCA_949673435.1. Classification (NCBI taxonomy): domain Eukaryota; kingdom Viridiplantae; phylum Streptophyta; class Magnoliopsida; order Malpighiales; family Euphorbiaceae; genus Macaranga; species Macaranga tanarius. The sequence continues at coordinate 11,407 of CATIWO010050659.1, read as the reverse complement.
TCAAATAAAAGGGCTTTTCAGATCATACATACTGTCGCCTGGAGAGCGTCAGACTGAAGGGCCACATAAGTTTTCTATTTTTATTTTTAATGTGTAAAAGCTATATGGGCCTCCATCAACTAGCCCACCGTACAAAGCAAATCCAAGTCTCCTTCGGACCTTCGCCGTAGCGTCTTCAACTTCAACCTGTGGAGGCTGAGTCTGGCTCTGGAAGATCATAAAAATTAAAATTTCAATTTATCTCAATTTTTCACAATCACTCCCTCAACTGAAAATCCAGTACCATAATTCTTACTGCCAACCAAAGTTATGTAAGTAAATAATTCATTTTCTTTTTTTTTTTTAATATTTCGTTTCTCAAATTCACCATCTAATTGATCATTATTAGTTCAGCTTCGTTATACCTAAACAGCTGCAAATCAGCTTATAGGCTTTTGGTTTTATTATTAATTTTTTCCTCCGTTTTCCGTGAACTGCAATAACATATTATTACTTATTCGCGTGAATGCTTCAGGTCTCCAGAGGAGAGTGCGAGTGCGATTGCGAGGGACGCTATAAAGCAGGCGCTCAAGGCTTTAAGGAAGCGGCATTTGCTTGAAGAAGGCGCTCATTCTCCCGCTATTGTTGCTCTTTCCAGGCCAATTATCTCTCAGGTCTACTCCTAATTTCAATTTCAAATCCTTGAATCAATTACGTCATTTGAATTCTCTGTAATAGATTTCAATTATGTGAAGAAGGGCTCAGAGTGGAAGGAGAAAGCAGAAGCTTTGGAGTTGGAACTTCAGCAGTGTTACAAGGCTCAATCTCGATTGTCCGAGCAACTTGTCGTTGAGGTAGCTGAGACTAGAGCAGCAAAAGCTTCTCTTCAGGAAAAGGAAGCTGCCATTGCTGATTTGGAAAAGGACCTCTCTCAATTAAGGTTCGCCTTTTGTGAACATTAAGGAATTGAATGCATGGAATTTGTTTGAGAAACATGGTTTTTGTGCTGCAGGGAGGAATGCTCTCATTTGAAGGAAGACTTAGAAGAAAAGTTTAATGCTTTAGAATTGGTAATGAGTGAGAATGAGGCACTTCGTGTCCAGTTGGAGGACATGACTGTCCAAGCTAAAAATGCTGAAGCTGAAAATAAGATGTTGGTTGATCGTTGGATGCTTCAGAAGATGCAAGATGCTGAACGTCTTAATGAGGTATCTTTGCAATAATTGAAAGGCTTAACTTTTTGGTCCTACATTTGTCTTCCTTCTCTTCTTCCCTAGTGAAATTATTTGTAGAAGAAAATTAGCTTGTTACACGTTTTATCTTCCCGCTTGCTTCATATTTGCATGTAGAAGAGTAGGGAATTGTACTTTGAACATGACTGGAGCACCATAAACTGCGTGTCTATCAAACTGTGTAGGTTTGCTTTTTTCCTTCTTATACTACATTTGGCTAATTAATATTTTCCTTTGTGTTACTTAGGCTAATGCACTGTATGAAGAAATGGTTGATAGACTCCGGGCAAGTGGCTTAGAGAAACTTGCCCGGCAACAAGTGGATGGAGTGGTTCGGCAAAGTGAAGAAGGTGCTGAGTATTTCGTGGAGTCAACCATTCCATCTGCATGCAACCACAAAATTACAGCTCATGACGGTGGTTGCGCTTCTGTAATGTTTGAGTATAACTCTGACAAATTGATTAGCGGAGGACAGGATCGTGCTATCAAAATATGGGATACAACTACTGGATCATTAAGTCGTACCCTTTATGGTTGCCTTGGCTCTGTTCTTGATCTTTCAATTACCCATGATAATAGATCTATCATCGCAGCTAGCAGTTCAAACAACTTATATGTATGGGATGCAAGTTCAGGGCGTATCCGCCACACTCTTACTGGCCACGTTGATAAAGTGTGTGCTGTAGATGTCAGCAAAATTTCAAGTCGTCATGTTGTCAGTGCTGCTTATGATCATACAATAAAAATATGGGATTTGCACAAGGGTTACTGCACCAGCACAATTATGTCCCGCAGTAACTGCAATGCTCTATGCTTCAGCATGGATGGACAGACCATTTGTACGGGCCATCTTGATGGAAATCTTCGTCTGTGGGATATCCATACAGATAAGCTGCTTAGTGAAGTTGCTGCTCATTCACTTGCTGTTACATCTATATGCCTATCTCGAAATGGAAATGTTATATTGACGAGTGGGAGAGATAACATGCACAACTTATTTGATATCAGATCCTTGGAGGTTTGTGGGACGTTCAGAGCAACTGATAACAGAGTGGCATCTAATTGGAGTCGCTCTTGTATCAGTCCTGATGGTAACTACGTTGCTGCTGGATCAGCTGATGGATCTGTATACATTTGGTCTGTGGCGAAAGGTGAAATAGTGAGCACCCTGAAGGAACACACATCTTCTGTACTTTGTTGTTCTTGGAGTGGTATTGGCAGACCATTAGCCACTGCTGACAAGAATGGAATTATTTATTCCTGGACCTAATGATCTTCTTATTTGTGCACACGTAAACGCAACAGATTGTTAACCACGACCCTGGTTACATTTCTCTGCAAATTTTTTGTAATTGGTTTTTAAACAAGTTTATGGAATGCTAGTAGTGTAGATGAAGTTGATAGATCCCATGTTCTCCCAGCACTGCAACACGGTTTAGTTAGTGATTGCTGATGGAAATGGAAGGTTTACCATTATTACAGAAATACTATACTCGATTGTAAATAGAAAACTTTGAACAGGTTGGTTGCTTACGAGTATGGAAAGAATGTGATGAAAGTTGTACAATGTGACCTTTGAAGCACATTGCTTAACCATGTTTCCGTGTACATGCATGAGATGGGTGTGATATATGTGTTCTTTGAAAGATTACAAACCTGCAAGATGTCAACGGTCGGCCAAATCTTGTGAAGTTTTATGACATTATTCCAATCCATATATATGTTAATCTGTAAGTGCTATCAGCAAAGATCAACAAGCAGCAGCTTTTACTTTTAGTATTTTGATTTGCTTGTCATGATCCATTGGTAGTTTTTGATGTGTAGCAGTTATGAATGATAAATAGTCTTTTAGATTCAAAGCATTATAATATTCCATAGTTAAGCATGAAGAACAAGTAATTAACTGTTGTGATCAAAATGAATCATTCTTGTTTTAGGACATGTTATGTCTTGTTCCAGCAAGACAATGGTCGCCATGGATGTACCAAAGCCACAACTGCTATAAACTGCAATTATTTTTGAACTGTTTGAGTTGGTGTCTTTATTTTTTAACAGTAAATATCATTATTAAATGTCGAATGTAGCTGCTATTTAAATCCAACATTGTTTTTTGATCCAATTCTTCTTTACTGTCAAGCACTTGGAGTTTTCGTGCTGCTATCCAGCAACATTGTTGGAATTATGGTGCCTTCTGGCGTAATACCTAGATGTTGACTGCTTTTTGCCTGTGCTCATTTCAGAAGGAAAGACTTGAAAAGCCATGTAACTCTTATTAATTGGCATAAAAAAGGAACAGCTCATGTTGAATCTATGGGACTGCCAAATGCTATACGCATTGCACAAGAAATAAGGTTATGATGATGGTGATGGTGATGATCATAATTATAGCCTAGAACAAAACTTTATTTTATAGAAGGAGCTTATGCTTGTGCTTGTGCTAAACGGTAGCTGTCCATTTTAATAATGGCGTTGATCATCTAGCTTATAAATACTAATTTCCTCTCAAGTAGAGCTTATAATCAGCTTTTTGAGGTTTTGCTAAAACTGTCCTTTTGTCCATTATCTAACCCTTGAAGTGACAAGTTGCCAATACACTACGCTACATTTTTCCTACAAGCAATTCCTTAACTATCTATATCTAGTCAAATAATTAGGACCCATCTAGCCATTTTATTTATTAATAAATATTTTTTTTTAGCAACATTAAAGCCCTGAGGGCTCTGGAAGAGCAGGGAAATAGGGATTAAACCCCACTCTACTACCTGGATATCCGGTTTTAAACCCCACACGGAAATGATATTATCCGGTGTTAACCTCACACGGAACGAGTGTAAGTGAACCACTTTTTGGAAAGTGGAGAAGGTGGGAAGTTCGCTTGCTCCCAGCAAGCTTACTGCTGGGCCATTTCTCAGCTGTTATTTATTAATAAAATTTATGATACCTTTCTAGAATCTGAATAGTTGACATAATTAAGTCATCAATTTGTGGTGAATTGAGAAGCACTTACTCAGTACAAGAAATCCGGTAAAAGTGAATATGCAAGCTGTAACAGGCATTGGCAGGCAAGCAAGCAACCACGCACCAAAGGTCTGTTAGCAGGCTAAAAAATGAACAGTTTACTCGAAATCTTTTCAGAGTTTATTTACTTTATGCCCCAAATGTATGGGAAAAGTTGGTAGACATATGCAAGTAACATGAGTCCAATATACAATTCCATTCTCTAAAATCAGCACAAAGTCTTTCGAATTCGTGCTTGATGATCTCAAAAGCAACTGAATTGGCTCCATATATATATCTATTCTCAATATAGATTGCAAAGATTTTATTGGAAGTGGGATTTCAGTTAAAGCTAAGCCAAAGGCAGTTACAGGGGTCTTTAATAATTATACATTCCAACTTGCAAAATTATCGTGCCTATATATCAAATCAAAGATAACCATTTTTTCATCAGCTTTTTTTTCCTCTATATATCTCTCAATATAGTATGACGTGATGGCGTGTAATTAAAAAATCATCAATGCACACAAGTTTTCTTCTATGTTTATACGTAACAGCTCAAAGAACTGCTTCTATCCATACCCTATTCTGCTTCAAGTGAACCCCATCAATAAACCCTTCATTTTTATATAAAGAGTTGCTTGTATCGATGAATCAATCCATATATGTCTATCCAGCTTCTTCTCCATTAATATTCAAAACCCAATCTTCATATCTTCTTTGTATTATTTATTTTAGATAGTTTATGCCCATAAGGAACCTGTAACTTCTTCACTTATTGCTCTTTGTTTGTTGTAGTTTCCATTTCTTCATTTCTCTATATAAACCAACACCACAGGTTCTTCATTTCATATCAAGAGTTGAGTTGAGTTGAGTTGAATTTTCCTTAACAAAATAGAAATGAAAAAGTTTATACTTGTTGCTCTCTCATTGGCTTTAGTGCTAGCAATTGCAGAGAGTTTTGATTTCCATGAAAAGGAATTAGAAACCGAGGAAAGCTTGTGGGGTCTGTACGAGAGGTGGAGGAGTCATCACACTGTCTCTAGGAATCTTCATGAGAAACAAAAGCGTTTCAATGTGTTCAAGCACAATGTCATGCATGTTCATAACACTAACAAGATGGACAAGCCCTACAAGTTGAAGTTGAATAAGTTTGCAGACATGACTAACCATGAATTCAGGAGCACTTATGCTGGTTCAAAGGTTAAACATCATCGGATGTTTCGTGGGGCACAAGGAAATGGAACCTTCATGTATGAAAATGTAGATATTGTTCCACCATCCGTTGATTGGAGAAAGAAAGGTGCTGTCACCCCTGTTAAAGATCAAGGCCGATGTGGTAAGGCTTAATTATTTTTCACAGCCTATGCTGATTCCTGCTATGGTCATAGCATAAAAGCACTTGTTTTGATTGCTTATGAATTGATTATTGTCATTTTGGAAATGGCATACAGGTAGTTGCTGGGCATTTTCAACCGTAGTAGCAGTTGAGGGTATTAATCAAATCAAGACAAACAAGCTAGTGTCTTTGTCTGAACAAGAGTTGGTGGATTGTGATACTGTCCAAAATGAAGGATGTAATGGAGGCTTAATGGATTATGCATTTGAGTTCATTAAGTCAGTGGGAGGCATAACAACCGAGTCTAATTATCCGTATGAAGCTGAAGATGGAACTTGTGACGTTTCGAAGGTTTGTACTCGATGCAAATCCATCTTCGTATGCTTCATATTAAATTTTACATTATGGAATAAATTGTTGATAAATTAAAATTTGGCATGCAATTCTAGGTGAACGCACGAGCGGTTTCTATTGATGGACACGAGGACGTGCCTGAAAATGATGAGACTGCATTGCTTAAAGCAGTTGCCAACCAGCCTGTTTCTGTCGCCATAGATGCTGAAGGTTCAGATTTCCAGTTCTACTCAGAGGTAAGCCTAAACATTTGCAAATTGATTAAGCCACTTTAACACAAAACTAAACCAACCCAATCACTGATAACACTCATTTAAAGGAAATCATGCTTCTGATGATATTAAAACAACTTAATTGACCGTCTCCTGATTAATCTGGTTGAGTACGAACACAGGGGGTATTCACTGGAATTTGTGGAACAGAGCTGGATCACGGCGTGGCAATCGTGGGTTACGGAACAACTCTTGATGGAACTAAGTACTGGATAGTGAAGAATTCATGGGGACCTGAATGGGGAGAGAAGGGATACATAAGGATGAAGCGTGGCATCCCAGACAAAAGGGGACTTTGCGGCATAGCAATGGAAGCTTCATATCCCATCAAGAAATCATCAAACAATCCTACAAGAAATAAATCTTCCCCTAAAGATGAACTCTGAACTTGTTTAAACTATCAGCTTCAGCCTCGTGCTCATGCATGCTTGTTGACTGAATAATACAAATGATGAACAATCATAGACAATGTATCAATCCAAGTATCCAACCCATATTTGCTGTATGAAAGATTAATAAAGTTCTCAAGATTTGCTTTTTCATGTTTCAAACAAGCACCAAAGTTGACTTATTACAAGACAAGTTTTCTGCTTAGTGATAATGTAACCAAACTTAAGAGCTGTTACACGCGCGTTTGCATGTTTATTATTAGAGACTGAAACTAGCTAATAATTTAACCATAGCATCTAATAGGATCAGTGCAACCTTTCTCAGCAGACTGCTTGAAACCTTGACCTCCACCCTTTTCAAGATACTGCTGATGATACTCTTCAGCTCTGTAAAATCTCTTTGCAGGTAAAATCTCAGTCACAACCTGCTTGTCTTTCAACTCCAACTGCTTAGCTTCCTTCGATTCCTGGGCTAATCTAGCTTGATTCTCGTTGTAGTAGTATATTCCTGATCTATACTGCGCACCCACATCACCACCCTGTCAAATCCAACCCACCCATCAATCAATCATTCACCAAAACATCATCAATTCATCAGTTCAAGCAACAGCAATATATCCTTAGACACAATTTATACAGGTGGAAGCAAGCCGGGTCAAATTGAACTTTGACTAATTTCACTTAATTTGTTTATAACTGAGGTGAGCTCACTTTAAACGAGTTAAATTTTTTTAAAAAATATAAAATATAAATTAAAATTATTCATCAAAAATTTTAAAATATAAAAATAAATTATTATAAAATTATAATTTTATTGTAATTAATATAATTTTAAATATTTTTTATGTGTATGAAAATTTATATAATATATATATATATAATTAAATTATTAATATATTAAAATTATAAGTTAGTTCGGAAGTTCTTAATTAAAGATGTTCGCAAACCTTAAAGGGCCAAATTTTGTGTAATTTAAGTTCGACTCATTATTAAACGAGATTTAAATATGAATATTTATGAAATTTTTATCAAGAAAAACTCCGAACAACTCACTTATAGCCCTAACAATTTCAAGCATGCATTAAAATGAAGTACCTGGCGATTGAGAGTGGTAGGATCGTGGCGAGACCAGAAAAGGGCGAGGAGGTTAGTGTAAGGGCAAACTTGTGGGTCAAATTGGACCCGAACCACCTCCACGTGGTTAGTGGTACGAGTGCAGACGAGTTTGTAGTTGGGATCGTGGGTATGGCCCTGAGAGTATCCGACCTCTGTTTTCACCACCCCAACAAGGCGTTGAAACGCGAGCTCCACACCCCAGAAACAGCCAGCTCCGAATTGCGCGAACTCGAGGGTTGGATTGTCGGGTCGGTCGAGATCAGGAGCCAGTGCAGGATTGGTTGCATCTGTAGCCATTCTGTGGAGTTGGTGAAACTTGTTTAGTACTTATTATTAAGGAATAAACCTTATTCCTGCACTTCCATTTTATTATGGGGAAATGGTTGACGCTAAAGTGTGTGACAATTACCATTTTCCCCTTTAAAAAAAGAAAAAAAAAAAAATCTGTTCCCTATATATACATATATTGTATAGGGGCAGATCCGTCAAATGTCGCAACCCGCAATTTGTGGGTTACAACATCTAACAGCGTCCTTTAGTATATTAACGAAAGAATTTAATTTTAACAAGAATAAAAGTGTAGAAAGTATAAAAATAAAGGGTTATTCATTAATTTGATTATTTCAGTTAATATAATTTTTTTAAACATAAAACCGAACTAAAATTTCAATTCAATTCAAAAAAAATATAAAATATAAAATTAACAAACCAAATCGAATTGATTCGGTCAACTTAGAGTGCTTGCATACTCCTACTTATTAACCAACTTATTGTAAAACATAAGGCCGAAAAGTCTAAATTACACCTCCACCTTTTGCCCTAATTTTATTTTTTATCCAAATTGAAATTTTTTCTTTTAAATCAAATTATATTGGATTTTTTTATTAAAAATTTTTACAATTAAATTCTACAAATTAAAAAAAATAATTTTAATAGTTAATTAATGAAATTTTATTTAGACTAACAAATGATAAAAATTTTGAGAAACTATATATAATATAATTATAAAATTTTAAAACTTACAAAGTAATTTTTTTAAAAAAATACAAAAAAAAAATTGAAGAAAAATTTAGAAAGTTAAAATTACAAATAAATTCTACGATCAAACACGTTAAATTTGAATTTACAAATAAATTCATAAAATTTATAAAATTTATTTATACCAAATACATTTTTAATATAAATTCAACTAACACAATTCGAATTTGAGACATAGTTTAAACAAAAACAACCTCCTATCAAATTCCCTACTATTAACTATTCAATTTTTGCCAAAAATAACCTGTATCATTTCTTAAAAAGAAGGCATGATTATTGCTTCTCAATCCCTTTTTTTTTTTTAAAAAAAAAAAAGAAAATAAAAAGAAAACCTTATTCTTCAAAAAAAATTAAGGTTGGGCATGAGATGAGACACTATTAGAAAAAAAAAAGAAAAAAAAAAGGTCAGTGGGGCAATAAAATAATGCATTGTTCCATGGTCCAGTAAAAGGGACAAGTAACTCTATACAACAAAAGAATTGGGCCGAACCATCGTCCATATGGCTCACTCCTTACGCCTTTTTTTCCTTTTTTCTTTGAAGCTCTTGACCAAGTTCTCACCTCTTTATATATTTATGCACTCCTTTGTCAGCCACTAACAAAAAGCCTTGATTCGCACAAAAGAAATGCTATTTTATACTTTTATATGATATGATGCTTTGGTTCATGATTACTTGAGCAATTAACAGGACATCCTCCTATTTTGCATGCTTAATAATAGTTACTCTTCAAACAAAATTCACTTTGAAAAGTATTGTTGACATTAATATTTTCTTTGGCACCCAAATTTTACTGGAATATATTCTCATGCATACATCTTTAAAGTGAAGCATATTCACTGTTGATACATCATTTTTTTTTTCTTTTTTTCTAAAAAAACTGTTGATACCTGAAATGATGTTGTGAATTAAGCAAAAGCACAGACAATTTTCATGGGCCCAACAACTAACAACAACGTTTTCCATATTGATAGAGACTATATATTACCAAAACCTATAACAATATATACATATATTATATATATGTCGATAGATATTTTTCTTTTACAGAAGAAACATCAACTCGTTTCTTTTAAATAAAGATTGGATCACCTACTCATGGCTACCAAACGTTAGAATTCTAAGTACATGGCCACAAATTTCCTCCAAATCCTAATTTTATATGTACAGTATGATCCTTGGGAGGAATAATATTAATGTGTGACTCAATCTTGCCCTAGTTACAAAGATAAGCGATTGAGAAAATATACATATCTTAATTTAAAATTTTCAACCACTCACATTTATCAAGCTGCTTGACTAATTTTATACTCTAATTTATCTTCTTAAATTTGATTTTCGCAATTTGAAATTTAATATATATATATTAATAAAAAAAAACGGACGTTTATGACCACAGAAGATAAATTTATGTTTTTTTAAAATTATAAATTTCTTCTGCTTACCTAATGATAAAAAAGGCAATTAATTAGAAAAAGAGTGTTTCCTTAAATTATCACTACCAACGAGATGTACTGTTGATATGAGTAGAAAAATTTTCCATTAATGAATGTGAATTTCAACAATTAGTGGCGGGCTACCATCAGGTCATCAAAGAATTAGTGAAGTCCTCACTATTCTCTTTTACAATACATTAAATTAATTAGCTCGGTGGAGTGGAAGTTGCAGCAAAATATACGCCTTTTCCAGTCAACAAAACATTAGTTCATGATGTTGCAGAGCTTTTCATATGACACTACTTAGCCCCATGCACTAAGATTGATAGCGGTGAAGCCTAAGGTCCTATATAGAAACTGCACAACAAGGCAACCTTAATGGCAAGAATAATGATGATTCCATGGTAGGACCAAAGAGAAGATTCCTTGTTGCATATAAACCGTTGGGTATCTTTATGTCTTTTTTTTTCTTTTGACAATTAATCATTCAAAAGAAAAATATATAATGTAACTTCTAATTTGCTTCGCTTTTCCTATTAATTAACACAACCCAAACCCAGCATAATTATCCCAGTTGATGACATGCTCATTCAATTTTTCTCAAAGAATTGTACGCACGAGTAGGCCCTCCACCGACATTGGGGATGGTATAGTCAGCATTCTCTTAAACACTACTAAGAAGATGCTTTGATTATGTCTTCCACCAACTATGGATGTGGTATCTTGTAGCAGTGCTTGAATCGCGTAAAACATTACATGTATGGATTGGCAGCTTATCTTATTCCTCAATTCCTCGGCTCTAACCCTTTGTGTGATTGAATTCTATCATTTTATTTTCAAATGAATTTGCAAATAAATTTCAAATTCATTTAAATCAAACACATTTCATCAATAAAAATTGATTTAGTGCTAAACAGTTTCATAAAATTAAAAAGTTGGGATTGAAAATAAATTTTACATAATTTTCATTTAAACCAAATACACTCACTTAATTTTGTAAATAAATTTCATAAAATTTTGTAAAATTCATTTGAACCAAACACAGAAATTGTAGAATTCAATCCTTCATCATATACAAATTCACTATTTTTAGTTTTATATATATATATAATGATTTTTGTTGTGATAAATTTCATTTTTATTAAAAGAAAAAATCTTACAAATGCTTTTAAATATTACATTAAACAGTTAGCTATTTAACATATTTTTTGACATTTTACATTTGATCAATAAAAATATAATATGTATGCTATAAA
>CATIWO010050617.1:0-19012 GCA_949673435.1 Macaranga tanarius | reverse complement strand
ACAAAATTAAAATTATTAATTTCATTATTATTACTATTATAACAAATATTTAAATTACTTAAAATAAAATATTATTCACAACTAATTTAATATTAAAATAAAAAATAAATTATTAAATATAATAAAAAATTTTATATTTATAATAGAATTATATATTTTTAATAATAGAATTATTAATAGAAATATACTAATAGTATTATTAATAACGTTATAATGTAAATTGGCATTCATATTAAGTAGTAATACTAATTATTAATTAAGAATAATTTAAATACTAAGTATACGTTATACAATATTTAATTTAATATTAAGTAAACAAACACAATGAAAGTATTAAAGTTATATAATTTAGCATGCATTAATATCAATATTAAGAATTTACATAAATTTGGTGTAAATTATTATTGATAATTTAATATAATCAAAACTGATAATCTAGATAATTTAATATTATCAAAACACAATGAAATTATATGCATAGTTTTAGTAATTAGTATATATAATACTACTACTAAGTTTAAATATATATATGTATACATTTACATTATTATTAATAATAACTATAATTTATATTAATTATATATTGTGTACTACTAATCTAATATTAAGTAAATAAAAAAACTTAAATTACAAATTATACTTTAATGTTAACTAATATCATTGCAAAACTACATAATTTCATATTAAAACTATGTAGTTTTAATATGTAATATAAATAATTAAGTATAAGATTAGGGGTGAGCAAAAAAACTGAAAACCGACTAACCGAACTGAACCAAACCGACTGGTTCAGTTCGGTTATATATAGGTTCGGTTCGGTTTCGGTTTTTGAAAATAGATAACCGACTAATTCGGTTTGGTTTCCATTTTCAAGTTGAAAAACTGAAAATAACCGAACCGACCGACTCACATATATATTTATTATAAAAATATTAAATAAAATATATTAATTAGAAAAAATTATACATAAATATTAAAATTATAAATAAAAAATATTTTTTTAGTTATATAATTAAATAATAAGCTTAAAAAATTATAAAATAAAAAATAAAAATTTTATTTAATAAATAAAATCGGTTAACCGACCGAACCGAACCGAGTCAGTTCGGTTAAGTTCGATTTTTCTCTGGTTCGGTTCGATTTCGGTCAGAATTCTTCCAGGGTCGGTTTTGGTGGTTCTTTGATTGAAACCGACCGATACTCACCCCTATATAAGATTATTAAATAAGAAATAGTAAATATCAATTAACTACTAATTAAATTACCATAAAATTACTAATTATTGAGTATCAATTATAGCTAAAATACTTAGAGAATGGTTTTTGTAAACTAATACTTGTATTTACATATAATACTAAGTATCAATTAACTACTAAGTTATAAAAAATTTCAAAACTATATAGTTTAATCTAAAAACTATGGAATTTTTCATATAATCTTATTATATAACTCATTTAACCTAATTGTTATAAATTAATTTTTTTATTAAGTCTAATTATAAGATTAATGAAATATATATAATATTATTTTAATATTAAGTATTAATTAAATAAAATTAAAATTACTAAGTATAATAGAAATTACATATTCATGATATATGATTATATCATTTTGATGTAAAGTAGTGATAATATCAACTACAATTTTAAATAAATATTATATAATATAATTGAAGTTAGTAACTTTAGTAAAAAATTTATATCTACAATGAAATTATTTGATTTCTATTATAAAAATTATATATCAACAATAAAATTTATTTATTATTAAATAAATATAATTTAAATGGTTAAATATAACTTAAAACTATATATTTAGACAAAACTACGTACGTAGTTTTGATACTGCATACTTTACAACCCTAACTAATGTGTAGCAAGTAGCAACTCACCTTCCTCTCTTCATTTTATTCTTTCTTTTTTTTTTTCATCTTCAATATATATATATATATATACTTGTAACATTTTAATTTAAGTTTATTAATTTATTTATTTGTTAGTATTATTCATTGTTTTTTGTAATGGGTTATAAAGTAAATTTTTTTATTTAATTGTTTCTAATAAATATAAATTTAATCAATAATAAAAATTTCCAAATTCCCAAACTGTACCGAACCATACCGATCCGTTACGAAAGAACCGAATCCCTGTACCAAACCGTACCGAAAAATTGGTATAACACAGTATCTCCGTACCGAACCGTACCAAAAAATGGTACTGGTACTGGAGAATTTATTTTTAAAATTATTGAAATATGGTACAGTATTGGATATTTTTTTCCCCGAATTTTCCCGAACCATGCTCACCCAATATAATAAATTATCATAAGGTGAGAAATACTTTTTCAAACCATCACAAAATTAGGTATACTTAAAAATAGAGCTCAACATAATATGGAAAAAATATCAAATTGAATCAAAACTTTGAATTGAAAGGTATTAAATCCGTATTAAACTGAATAATTTTAATCTTAAATTAAATTGAATCAAATTATATGACTATTTTGGTACGGTACTGAATCTTTATAAAAAATCAAACTGACAACCGTATTGAACTATATCGAAACCATACGAAACTAAAAATCTAATATAGTACAAAATATTAATTTAATAAATGATATAAAAATATTAATAAAATATTAATGAACTTAACTATATACTTTTCATTACATTATCAACCAATGTATTTTAAATAGCATATGTATAATAATATATTATAAAAATAAATATGTTTGCGTTTACAATATAATAAATAAATTATTAACAAATAATAATAATAATAATAATAATAATTATTATTATTATTATTATTATTATTGTTGTTGTTGTTGTTGTTGTTGTTGTTGTTCTTATTATTATTATTATTATTAAGAATGTGGAATGTCCATTATATTTCAATTTAAACTTAAAATATGAAAATAAAAAAAATTAACATTATATGGTTCCAAATCTTAGAATCTATTAATTTATTTTTTTCATTTGTTTTATATTTTATTGATTCTCATTTTGATTCTTGACATAAAATAGTACAATTTTTATTGTGCATTTTTATTTATACTATTTTAGATAGATATGTTTAAATTACCGAATTTTCATTTTTAACCATACTATACCATTTCATTCTGAAAAAAATCAAATTTCCATATCAAACCGTCCAGAAAAATGAGATAATATAGTTATGAAAATTTTTAAATTTGATACAATACTAAAGATTTTATTTTTGAAATTCTTGAAATTTGATATAATTTTAAAAATTTTAAATTCACGGATTTTCCTATTTGTGCTCACCCCACTTTAAAAACACCATAAAAGAGAAAAAAAATGCTATATTCCTTAACACAAAATACTAAAAAGTCTGAATAACTAATTTTCAAAAAAAAAAAAAAAAAAAAAAAGTCTGAAAATAACTAAACTCCGCGGATTTGCCTAACCAAAATGTAAATCATCGTGAATGTGATAGATAAAAGAATCTAAAGACCATGAACCTAAAAGGACAAGTAAAAATTTATTTAAAAAAATACTAACCAATAAAGTATATAAAATATTTAAAAAAATTACTGCGGATAAAAATATTTAAAACAATCATCTAAAATCTACAAAATAAAAAATAGTATTGTGAATGTAGAAAATAGTTGTATTAATTTTTTACATTATTTCACTGTAGATTTTTTTTTATCATTATTTTATCCTTGAACCAATATATAGCCCCTTTCTCATTTTGTCGGGTCCGTACCCAAATATTTAATATTATATATGGATAGGACTAAATTGTATAAAAAATAAGTTTGGTTGAAGGACTTAATTGAAAACAATTAAGTTTGAGGACTAAGGTGTAGTTTGGCGTTGACCGCCCAAACTAACGAATTAAAAAAAAAATGAAAGAAATGATGATGGCTGCGGACGTGCTGGTAGCAGAAGAAGGGAGAGATGACTCACTCATCCTCTACAATGAGCAAAAGGAGCAGAAGGCTTTGGTACCAAACAATTAAGAAAAACAGAGGGAAAGGTAAAGAAAAGAGCAAGGTAAGTAGCAGGAGAAGAAAGAGTTTACGAAGCTTGTTTCCGGTGCGACGTTAGAGCAAACCGAGACTCAGGGGAAAAGAGGGAACCAACAATGTAGGTGAGTGGATATTTCCTTTCAAAACCCTACATCTTATTTTTATTGAATTGGTGATCTGGTTGATGTTTTGATTATTTAGTTGAATTTGGAATTGGTTCAGTTTTGGTTTAAATTCAAATTTGTGAAAGTCGCACAGAGTGAAGGGGCGACGCCTCTGTGTAAAGAGGTGGCGTCTTTAAAATTTAAAAAATTGGGCAACACCTCTGTAGGGTGACAGAGGCGACGCCTATGAGGCACAAAGGTGGCACCTCTGTTGTGAAAAGGCGGCGCCTCTATGCCTTATCAGGCGGTGCCTCTTTGATTTGAATTTGCAAGGGCGGAGCCTCTGTGAGTGTAAGGGCAACACCTCTGCCTATTTTGGAAGCAAACTGTATTTGAAAGTGAATTTGATGAGGACTGTCACTATTTGAACCACGGGTTGTTTCTAAGAAACCCTACTTATTTGAGAATGCAGTTTATTGATGAAATGTATTATTGATATTTGGAAATGTTCTAATAATTAAAGGGTTGTAGTAAGACCGTACCCAGGGTACGACAGGGTTCAATGAGATATAAGACTGTGTTTGGGACACAGCGACTCATGTTATTTCCTATATCTGGGATACAGTGATATAAAATTTATAAAAGCCTTTGGGGATACTTTGAGTGGTTTACAATAATGGTATGTATACCTAGCCCGAACCTTCAATGTGCTAATTGGTACCCACCATATTGATAGCAACCTGATTATATACTGTTAAATGAATCATTTGTGATTTGAATATACATTGTTAAAATGATTCGATTGTGATTCGATACATATATTTGGAACGTCTATGGTTTGAATCTTTGATTTATAGTTACATCCAGTTAGCTTTATTTTGTTATTATTTAACATCCTATATTGATTAATTTAAAATTTATTTCTATTATCATTTGAAATGTTATTTATTCAATTATCGGGAGTATTTTTGTCTAGTATACTCACTGAGTATTTCACATAGAAATACTCACCACTCTTTTTTATAAAATTATTTTTTTTCAACCTAGTTACTTGTACATAACTATATAGTGCATAAATGGCCATCCTCTGGGTAGCTCAAACCTTGGACATCCACGGTGATGAGACACAGATCCTATATTACATACGACATGACCTCTATGCCGAGTTATCTTTCCAGTTATCGATAGACCCCATAGCAGTCGAGTATCGGACTCACGCGGTGAGGAATGACTTTTCAGATGGGTGCTTGATTGTCATCTCTGTCGCTTACGAGACATAGATAGGAGTCCGAGTCTCTCTGAATTGGACTTAGTCGTTACTTGATGCTGTTGACTTCATCATCTTTTTACCGGTTGAGGGTTGAGAGTTAGGATTATTGCTGTTATTTTTTAGTGTATATAAAGGCAGTTCATCCTGCGTTAGTTAGGCTACCATCCTCTAAGGTTGATAGGGCTTTTGATCCTTTAGAGTATTATGTTTGTATATCTTGATTGCCCCTTTCCCCTAGTCTCCACTCACTGTTGAACACTAACTATGCATATATATATATATATATATATATATATATATATATAATTATTATGTACCTAGAATTGGTGTTCTATTAATAAGATTATGTTTCTTGCCATCTATGCTATGTGATGTGTGGTGGATGTTATGTGTATTTTGGTATTGTTATTGTGAAACAAGCAAAGTTATCAGATAAACTAATAACCTCAATAGAAAGGTTTAAGGCTTAATCTTGTTTGGTACTTTCTTATAAATGGTACATTTTCACACTGTTGCTCCATGTTGGATAGTCTGGATTATAAATCTATCCGACGTGGGTACTGGTGGGGAGGGGTATCATAATTTTTGATATCAGAGCCTAGGTTTTGAAAGTTTAGAATATAAGGATAGGAGTAATGTTGATTTTGAAAATTTAGATTATAGAAATGGCATTATTAATAACTCTTAAAGCTTAAGCCATGAAATTTGAGATTTGGAAGAATTTATGTGATGAATAAATAGTGACGATTGATGATGTGGTATTTAATGATTGATGAGTATTGAATAAATTGGTATTGAATTCAAAGTGATCTTTAATTGAACCAAAAATTTCTTTTAAGAATATATTATAAATCTGCAAAAGAACATTTCCTTCCACCATTGAGGCTTCCACTCTACCTCCAATAGCGAATTCAGAGTCATTTGCTGCAGTGAGTTTTTCTCTAGTTTTTTTTATGATTTCTTTTTTGAACCAAGTAATACCTGATACAACTAAGATCAACACATGTATCAAATAATGCAATTGTTTCCAATTGATAATCATTTGAAAAAACAATTTTAACTTAAATCTTAGATAAAACCTAATTGTAGAGACTCTTAGGAAGTCTAAATTATATTTTAGATTTATGTCCAAATATAAACTGTCTTGCTAAATCTTTGCACAATAGGTTAAAAAAGCATCCAATTCCATGGTCAGACCCAGGTTAAACAAATTAATTCACCATAAGTAAACTGATCATAAAGGATCTGGTTACCATAGGCTTGTCTAATATTATTTTTGACCTTTTCTTGAAGGATCTCTCTATTGGTGTTATGGTTTCCAGAGTGATGCAATGACCCAAAAACTAAACACGAGTTTGGAAAAGAGAAATTTTTTACTTGAAAACTATTAAACCATTTTTCTTTGCAAATAGAAAAAGGTTTGCAGATGTTTGAAATATTCCTTCTAATGCAAACACACAACCCGCACAAGCTCTAATACTAAAGAGACGCCCTAGGATGTAAAGGGGTAAGAAAAATGAAGATGAAGATGGAAGATGATCACTGTACCAATCTCACACTCTATAAAAGAGGTTACCAGACTAAAATGCAAATAAGGTTTCCGAGAATTTTTTGATGTGCATAATCCCTATACTAGACAAGCACAAATATATATATATATATATATATATATATATATATATATATATAGTCATTTTATAACACAAACAGTTGTATCTATGCAACTGAAATTAAAACCGTTAGATTAATATTTATTTAATTATAGCCATTGATATATTTTACAGGTATTGATATATCAAAATATATAATCAATGGTTGTAATTGAATAAAAAATAATCCAATGGTTCTAATTATATTTGTATAGGTACAAACATTTGTACTGTAGCGAGATATATATATATATATAATTTATTCCAATAATTTAACAAAACCTTGCCTATGACTCACAGATACCCAATTCTGCTGCAGTAAAATTGGAGGGCTAAAGTGTTCATTTGCCCTTAAACTTTGATGCGATGAATAATTAACTTATAAATTAATTTTCTAGCCAATTATCTCACCAACTTGATAAATCCAGTCAATTAGCCCAAATTACTTTTATAGCAAAGTATAATTTAGTTCAAAATAAATTTTTTTAACCAATTCACCTCAGAACTTCTATATATTGACTAAATAGGTCCAATTTGTCAAATATTACAATATATAAGATGTGAATTTGTAAAAATTAAATTAAAATTTTAAAAATTTTTAAGAATAAATATTTTTTTTCAAAACATAAAATAAAAATAAAATTATATTTTTTAAAAATTAAATCAAAATGATAAATTATTTGTTAAATTTTAAAACTAAAAAATTAACTTCCATCTATTATCATGAATATAATTAAATAATTATGAATGTAGTTTTAAAAAATTAAAATTAAAATTTTTAATTTTACATTCATAGATAATAAAAGTTATAAAAGTGTGTGACCAAAAGAAATAGAGAAAAATTTTGGAAAATTAATTTAAAAATTTAAATTTAAAATTATGTGTCTTATATATTTTTAAATTTGACATAAATTGAACCTAACTACTAATTTATAAAACATTTATGATGAATTAATTAAAAATAATAATTTTGGAGTAAATCTAATTTTATTATTTTATAAAAATATTTCCGCATTTTTTTCATGTTGATAGGTCACATTGTTGTTTTTTTTATCTACTTCACCCAAAATATTTTATAAATTTGTAATTAGATTGAATTTATGTCACATTTATAAATATATAAGACACATAATTGTAACAACTAACAATAAAATTTTTAAAATTAGAACTTTTTTTTTAATTTTTCTCTATTTCTCTATATATATTTAAAATTTTTATATTCTCAATCTCTTATTTTTACTCATGTAATTTTTATATCTCCTAATATCTATAAATGAAAATTTAAAAATTAAATATGATAATTTTTAAAATTACATGCATAATTATTCAATTATATACATGAGTATTATAAAATTATAATTGAAAACTTGAATAGATGCAATTTAATTTTTAAAAATTAAAATTTAAAAAATAAATGGTAATTTTGATTTCTTTTTATTAAAAATTAAAAATTAATTTTTTTATTTTGTATTTTTCTATTTTTAAGGTAAATATATAATTTAAATTGAATTAAATTTAAAAATTAAAATTTCAAAAATAATATTTTATTATTTATATATAGTAAATTTTTTTTTGATGTTTTCAATATTTTACTTTTGCTCACATAATTTTTTATAACTCTTAATATTTATATAAATTAAAAATTAAAAAATTAAATTTATTAATTTCTTAAAACTACACTCGTAATTATTTTAATTATATGCATGATTACTATTCGGTTATGATAGAAAAGTTGAATAGATGCAACTTAATTTTTAAAATTTTGAAATATAACAAATACTTGATAATTTTAATTTAATTTTTTGTAAAATAATTTTTTAAAAAATTATATTTATATATTATATTTTTAATTTTTTAATGTATATTTTTTAAAAATATTTATTCCTAAAAAAATTTAATTTTTACTAAGTCATATCTTATATATTGTAAAATTTGACAAGTTGAATCTAATTCGTCAAGATATAAAAGTTTTAGGGTGAATTGGTTAAAAAATTTTATTTTAAACTAAATTGTATTTTGCTGTAAAAGGAATAGGGATAAGTATAAAAAAAAAAGTACCATGTGGGTTAGCGCTTTTTTACTTTTGGTCATGTAATTTTTTTCGTGACATCTTCAGTACATTGTGATATATGTTGTTAGCAAATTTAAGCTAAACTCACTAACACTATTAAATCTGATAACGTGGATGCTGATGTGGATGTTGACGTGCTGACGTGGATGTTGACGTGCTGACGTGGATGTCAACGTGGACCATGTGGATGCCGACGTAGACACTATGTGCTGACGTGGATGCCAACATAGACACTATGTGCCGACGTGGATGCCGACGTATCAGCATCCACATCATTACAATTAAGGTGTTAGTGAATTTGACTCAAATTCGCTAACGGCTGATATCACAAGGAACTGAAGTGTCACGAAAAAAATTACATGGTCAAAAGTGAAAAAACGCACAAAGTATTGTTTTTGTACTTATCCCAAAGTAATATGTACTAATTAACTAGATTTGCCAAGTTAGTGAAATAATTGGCCAGAAAGTTAATTTATAGGTTAATTGGCCATCGCATCCAAGTTCAGGTGGCATTTTGACACTTTAGCCAAAACTGGAGACTCCCTCACCCACAACTCCAATTCCAAAAAAGCCAAAGAACCAGAGTAGGGTTTTGCATTTCGACACGGGGAAAAATGGCTTCTTTTGGGTCTCTAAAATCAACAATCTACGATAGAGAAGAGAGAAAACAGTAACTTCTGAACCCTTTTTATATATATATATATATTTTTTTGCTTTTTCGGATATTCAATTAAATTTGTGGATATTAAATGTTGTTATTTACAGGCAGTACCAATCTCATATTGTTGGCCTCAATGCCTATGACCGGCACAAGAAATTCTTGAACGATTACGGTACCCTTTAGCTAATTGATGATTATTATTATTGTAATTCTTAAAGTTGAGATGCGGACATAAAGGAAATTATGCAAATGAAGAGCTTTGTATTTGCTGAATCCTTATTTTATGTCCTAGAAAAAATGGGGATGATGAACAATCTCTTCTGCTAAGATTGGAATGAGGCTACAATCATCCTTATATTTGTTTATATGATTTGCCCAGATTGCAGTTTTTGTGTTTTAAGTGTGTTGAATGAATAATTATTGTGGGCATAATTTTGATTGTGCAGTTAATTTTTATGGGAAAGAAAAGTATACAAATTTGAAGTTGCCGATTAAGACGGATACGGATACCCTTAGAGAAGGATATAGGTAATAATTTGTTGGATTTGTTACAATATTTGTATGAATAACTGGATGTGCATAGTTATGAGTTTTTGTGTTATTTGACTTTACTTCTAAGCTTAGCTCTTCTATTTATGGACTAAACGGAACTCAGTTGAATTGAATTTGTTGTGTTTTTCGGACTTTCCGAATACTTTGTTATTGTTAAGACTTAAAGACTAAGAAAAGGGAAGGGTAAGGATGGAAACATTGATAGTTTGAGGCAATTAGAGAGGGGTTTTCAGTTAGTTATGGAATTTAATAATGATGGAAATTCGTTTTTATGTATGTATTTGTCTGTTTGTTGTCCATGTAATCTGAAACTTGGGGACTGTAGGTTAATTACTCCTTTAATGTTTTAAGGTTCATACGTACTGAGGAAGATGACATGGACACATCCTGGGAGCAAAGGCTGGTGAAGCGTTATTATGATAAGCTGTTTAAAGAGTATCCTTTGTTAAAAGATTTCATTTACTCATCTTCAAAATTTTTTTCTTAATTACTTCTCTGGTTTTAAACAACATTGTTTCATGTGTTTGTTCACTGCCACATTTGTTGGACATGCTCAAGTCTTGAAAGCTCTGTCCATTTCCTTAACTCTTTGAAGATATTGCATTGCTGACATGTCACAATACAAGACTGGCAAGGTATGTGGTTATCCTTATATGAAGTTATTAGTATTTTTGAATCCAGGTTGTTTCAGCATTTGTTCTTGAGCTTGTTATTCTTATACTCTTAGGCCTTGCTTGGTTGGTGGATATGGAATGGAATGTAATGAGTAAAGTAATGGAATTAAGAATGAAATGTATTTATCATTCCATTACCATGCTTGATTACATGAGTTATAAAACAAATGTAATGTAATGAGTATTAAATTCTTATACTTGGTTATACTATTTTCATATAATGGGAGGATGAGAAAAAATAAAGAGAAAATAAAAAAAAAGAAAGAAAAAAAGAGAGATAAAAAAAAAAAAGAGAAAAAAAAAATAAAAAAATAGTATAAGAAAAAAAAAAGAAAAAAAAAAAAAGAGGAATAGTATAAAAATAAATTAAAATAAAAAATGGGGCATGTAATGAGGAATACATAGATTTTTTAAGAATTGTCAAATACGGCTTTAAAAGTAATGATGATTACTTATGTAATTTCCATTACATTGAAACAAAAAAAAAAATTCTCTACCAAACGTAGTAATGAATTATGTAATGTAATGGGCATTATATTACAATGCCCATTACATCCAACCAAGTAAGGCCTTAGGTTTTTTAAATTTAAATAGAAATCTCTAGCCATCGCAATGTTACTTAATTTTTTTTTTTGGCAAGTCTTCTATTGACTATCTTTCTGTCTAACTGTCTAGAAGTAAGCTGCATTTCAGTTCTTTTTTTTTTTGGGGGGTTTTTTATCTTCTTTCTGCTTCGAGAAACTTGAAGAACAATCTTTCTGTGGTTAATCAAAATGGCATTGACATATATGTTTTTATCATAACAATTTGTGTGCATCTATTTGTAAGTACTTACGATTTTATTATATACAAGACATTAGTAATCTGCAATGAGTTGAAGAGAATTCAGCAATTTGACTAGGATGTGACAATACAAGGTTATCACTTGTTGTAACAAATGGGAGAAAAAGGGATGTTTAAACTTTCTTTGCTGCGTCCAAGCTATTACTCAACCCTTGAGAACATTCAAGGTGTGAGGTATAGATAGCTACTTGTGATGTTGTCAATGCTGCTCAACTAAGCCTTCCCAATAAAATAAGTTATGTTACAAAGAAATTTTAATTAAATTCTGTTGTAATTGAAATAGCTTTTCATATGTTTTAAATTTCTTCTTTAGATTGGCTTGAGGTGGAGGACGGAGAAGGAAGTTATATCTGGAAAAGGTAATACAACTTATTCATTGATTATTTCAGTTACAATTTATTTCTTTCTTCTTTCTTCTTCTTCTTTTTTTTTTTTTTGGTCCTATTTAATGGCTTTATTTAGGATTTTGTATAAATGAGGAAATAGTCAGGCGAATGTGTCTTTGTATTAATTTGGCTGATATGTTAAACAGTTGGGTGGTGTCTTATTATCTATTTTGGACAGCAAGAAACTTTTTTTTTTTTTGTTTTGGTGGTTAATGTGGTTTTTCCCCAAATATGCTTTGGTTTATTCATGGCATAAAATAGACTGAAAATAGACTGAAGCTGGTATTGCTTTGGTTTATTCCTGGCATAAAATAGGCTGAAGCTTGTATGCATTTATGACATGACCCTGCTGGCATTTGTGATGCAACATAAACTCACAAAAACAGCAATTTTATTTATTTTGTTTTGGCTTGCTCCTGAATTTTTTTTTTTTTTAAATCCTGGGTTAAACAAGGTTTTTTCCAAATTAGAAAGAAGAATGTCACTCTTGTGTGTGCTATATTTAGTGAATATGATTGCAGGAAGTGCTTGAGAACTTTGGGTTCTCAAGATTTAATTTGTTTCAAATCCAAAGTTCCAAGCCCTGAGCACTCTTTGAAACATGTGAGAAACTTAGAACAGGCAGATTGAAGGAGTTTCCGATGAGGAAGAAACCTTGTTTAAACCCTGGTTTTCCGTCTGCCCTTCTGTTTATTAGGTTGCTTTAATATCCATTTTGTTTCTCATGCTTCTAGAGAATGCCTTTTTGTCTGAATTTACAAATTTACTTATGATCCCTTCTTGTCAGGGCAGTTCATATGTGGCAACAAACATTGTGATGAGAAAGATGGCTTGGCAAGCTATGAGGTATGAATATATACTTTTGGCTATAATGTACAAGTAATTTAACACCATATATGTTGTGATCTTGCTCCTTGATGGGAATGTATCTGATTTGATTCTGTGCTTGAATTCAACCTGTAACATGCTAGTTCATAAATTGTTATGAAGCATGACAAGGGTTTACCAGTCATTGATGTTGATTCTTCACATTTTTGGCTGACTTAGTGCAGGTGAACTTTTCTTATTTTGAAGCTGGTGAAAACAAGCAAGCCCTTGTAAAGTTGGTAACTTGTGAAAGGTGAGTTGGTATTTATGAAGTCGATTGGCTCTTGTTACTTTTGCACATAGAACCATTTGGCAGGGTTTTTCCTGAGACCACCTTTTTTTAAAAAAGTTTTTTCAGAATCAATGTTGGAGAAAAAAGTTCGATTTTCTAGCTCTTCTAGACCTAGGTTTCAAACAGCTTCAAAAAGATTTAAAAAATATAAAAAGAACAAAAACAAAAAGCTGGTGGTGAAAAGCTGTGTGAAACTATGCCATAATTTACATTTGAACCTAAACTAACGTCAGCTATTTTTAGCATTTATCTAAATGATGCACGCTAAACCTGTGAGACGTGCGGATCCCTTTCTTCTTAGGTTTTGATTGCATTGCTTGACTCTATAGAAGTTCTCCATGTTCCAATAGATGTGAATTCCATTCATTTTCTACTATCACCCTGTTTTGTTAAATGTTTTTAACTTTTTATTAGTTACAGCAATTTTCACTCTATTTTTTGGCTCATCATTTAGGCTTCCATTAGTTCTTTGACAAGACAAGGCACCTGCTAGCTGCTCCTATCCTTTTTAATACAGTATTACAAGTTATAATTTATTTTTGTTTAGTGGTTTTTATCTGAATTTCTTTATGGTGCAGTTCAAGCTGTGTCTCTTTGTGTGTGTATGTGTGACTAAGAGTTCTCTGTTATCCCATCCTCTCAGCCATCATTTTATGTCCCCTAGAGTTATCAGTCGTGCCTGCCTGAAAGTTTTGTGTGCTTTCCCCTGATATTGAGCTAGAAGAGCAGATTTCATAATATTCTGGGGGGACAAAATAGTAAAGTAGCATTTTCATATGTGCATAATTTCTTGGTGAGCTTCAATTAAGAATTTCTGAAGAGAATGAGAGCATTGCAAAAAGACATCTTTGCTTCTGTTCTTTTAGAATTGCAATTCCTTATTGTTGGTATTTATTATGGCTATTTAACTGTATTTCTTTATGTTGAGTGATTTTCATAGATGTGCCTTAAAGCTCAACTACAAAAATAGGAAAGAAAAGCAACAACCAGAGAAAAAGGAGAGAGAAGATTTTAAAAGAAAGAGGTATGAGTTAGATTCTAGTTTGCTGATGAAAACAAGTGCAAATAGCCAAGTGTGGTTTCCCCACAAAGACTAACCAATGGTCTACTCTCAGGGAATTGTCAAGGACTGGCGATAATTCAGATGATGAAAGGATTAAAGAGAAGAGGAAAAAAGGTGTGAATCACTTCTAATAATTAGTTCAACTACATTTGTTCTTCATAAGTTAATGATCTTATAGAATGGTGGCATGCCTGTTTGCTTGAATGTTGTGTTCTAAATTTCTTTTCAAAGATTGTCAACTTTTTCCATTTTTTTTTGGTCTGTGCCATATAGCTTGATAGGTTGGTTGCATTAAATAAATAGATATAGTTTTACTCAAGTCAAGTCTCCTGCTTTCATCTTTGATACTTTATTGAGTTAAAGAGGAGACACATGAAACACTTGTTCTACTAAGCATGGGGTGAGGAAGCTTTAATTGAAAATATAAGAATAACCTGAGTAAAATGTAACAGTAATTTGGCTCCTGGCAGTCTGAACAAGCTAACTGCTGACTACCAAGTTAAAGCATGGAAATTCCAGTGGCCAATGCATAGTCTAGGGGTGAAACTATGCATTTAGCCAAATTTTAGTCCTTTCTGTTAAAATCTCCCATTCTTAACCTTAAATGTTTGTGCTTATACACTTGTATGCTATTCTTGTCAATAGGTAAAAGGGCTTCAGTATCTGAGGACGATCATAAAACTGATGATGAAAACTTTGATGAATTTTTGGAGGGAATGTTTCCCTAGCTGTGTGTCTGCTGCCATTTCAGGAGGTTAATAATCTTATGCTCATCCAAAGAAGAAGCTTGGTAGCATGGCAAGAAGATGCCATTAGAGACAAAATGAGCTGCAGCTTAATTGGTTGTGCAATGGCAATTCATTTTGCCTGTAAATTTTAAGAAAATACTTATAAAAAAGGTTTTTTCCCTATATACTGGGAAGCATAAATTGTGGAATGAATCACGGTTCCCTGCGTTATTACCTTTCATTTTCTAAACTAGTTTGCCCTGTGGTCATAATCGTGTATGGTATTGGTAGATTGATAGTCCAATAGTCTCAGTGCTTTCCTAGTATTGCAGGAGATTGGGATTTGATCCCTTTTATAATTTCCAATGTACAGCAACTAAATGGTCATAGAACGAAATTTTTTTTTTTTTGAACATAATCATTTATTTTAAAAAAATCTACAAATACACTCTTAATGTTTTGATCTAATTTCATTTCAGCTATAAATATTTTTTGGGTGCAAATATATTCATATTGTTTTAAAAATCACATTTATTTAGTGGAGCTCGCTATTTTTGGTATCTAAGAGGAAAGATATTAGGTAAAGGTGCGTTTTTGCTCCTAATCTTCATAATGAAGAAGTTAATTTGTCCTTAAAAGAGAATTTCATTTAAAAAATATATATATATACTTAAACTCCGTGTTAGAAAATTGTTAAAAAGTTTTCTTTTTCATACCCATTGGAGTTATGAATGTTAATATGACATTAAAAGGGCATTACATGTAATTTTTTTAATGCAAAATTATCCATCCCGTCTAAAAAGGAATGAACAATTTTAAAAAATTCATCTTTAATCTATATAATTTTGTTTCAATTTTCGCATAAAAAGTTATGTTAGACGATCTAAATATCATATCAACATCAATAGATTCAACGAGTATGAAAAAAACGGTTGTTTGATATTTTTGTTAAACAAGGAATTTAAATAACATATATATATATATATATATATATATATTTGTGGTTCTTGAATCGTTCATTTCTAGTGGATAAGCTAACATAATATAGAAGTATGTTCGTTCACTTAATTTTTAAAAAATTTATATTTAAAATCTATTTTTTCTTTTATGTCTTATATTACTATTTATTAATTTTTTATATTGTTTATTTGATGCTATATAAGTGAAATAATTAAAAATTTCTGCTTCAATGTAATTTTGTAGATTATGAATTGACCAATGTTGACAATTTGTATAATTAATCTCTAGTTAACCTTAATTTTAATTTTAACAATCAACTTTTAACTTCTAATTCATGTATTTTAGTGTGTATATAAGTTAGAACCAAAGTAATGTCCAACAAGCAAGTGTGGAAGCGAAATTAAGTAAAAAAAAGGACCAAAATCAAGAATTACAATCGTGAGGGCATGATCACAATCATAACACAGCCCTTTTAGAGTCATGATCGTGAGAAGTACTCACAAACCAAGGAAGAAAATACCAAGTCTCACAAGCCCTTTCATGATCGTGAGGAGACTGTCCATAACTCCTCATGAGTAGCATCACGATTGTGAGAAAACTCACAAGCCCTTTCTCAACCTTTGTAACAGCTAGGGGTGAGCAAAATATGACTGAAACTGATTAACCGAACGGAACCGATTGGTTCAGTTCGGTTTTAGTTTTTAATAATACATAACCGACTGGTTCAGTTTAGTTTCGGCTTTGAAATTGAAAAACAGAAAATAACTGAACCGACCGATTTAATTATATATTTATTATAAAAATATTAAATAAAATATATTAATTAGAAAAAATTATAAATAAATATTAAAATTATAAATAAAAAATATTTTTTAGTTATATAATTAAAGAATAAGCTTAAAAAATTATAAAATAATAAATAAAAAAATAAATCAATGAGTATGAAAAAAATGGTTGTTTGATATTTTTGTCAAACAAGGAATTTAAATAATATATATATATATATATATATTTGTGGATCTTGAATCGTTCATTTCTAGTGGATAAGCTAACATAATATAGAAGTATGTTATTTCACTTAATTTTTTAAAAATTTATATTTAAAATCTATTTTTTCTTTTATGTCTTATATTACTATTTATTAATTTTTTATATTGTTTATTTGATGCTATATAAGTGAAATAATTAAAAATTGCTGCTTCGATGTAATTTTGTAGATTATGAATTGACCAATGTTGACAATTTGTATAGTTAATCTCTAGTTAACCTTAATTTTAACTTTAACAATCAACTTTTAACTTCTAATTCATGTATTTTAGTGTGTATATAAGTTAGAACCAAAGTAATGTCCAACAAGCAAGTGTGAAAGCGAAATTAAGTAAAAAAAGAACCAAAATCAAGAATTACAATCGTGAGGGCATGATCACAATCATAACACAGTCCTTTTAGAACTCTTCATGGTCCTAGTCATGATCGTGAGAAGTACTCACGAACCAAGGAAGAAAATTTCAAGTCTCACAAGCCCTTTCATGATGTTGAGGAGACTGTCCATAACTCCTCACGAGTAGCATCACGATTGTGAGAAAACTCACAAGCCCTTTCTCAACCTTTGTAAGCTAGGGGTGAGCAAAATATGACCGAAACCGATTAACCGAACCAAACTGATTGGTTCGGTTCGGTTATATGTAGGTTCGGTTCGGTTTCAGTTTTTGATAATACATAATCGACTGGTTCGGTTTAGTTCCAGTTTTGAAATTAAAACACTGAAAATAACCGAACTAACCGATTTAATTATATATTTATTATAAAAATATTAAATAAAATATATTAATTAGAAAAAATTATAAATAAATATTAAAATTATAAATAAAAAATATTTTTTAGTTATATAATTAAATAATAAGCTTAAAAAATTATAAAATAAAAAATAAAAAAATAAATCAATGAGTATGAAAAAAATGGTTGTTTGATATTTTTGTTAAACAAGGAATTTAAATAATATATATATATTTGTGGATCTTGAATCGTTCATTTCTAGTGGATAAGTGTAGGCGGCGGGGTTCAGCGCGCGCCCAAGTGTTCGGCGATCACAGCACTGTGCAGGCTCATGGCCTACTAGGAATACAACTTTGGGCCTTGATAGGCTTAGGTCGGAGAATGGAGTCGCCACCCGGGTGAAATCCGGGAACACTTTTACAGCAACTGGATCCCACGGAGGGAGCCCAGCAGCCGTCCTCAGAGATTGGGTTCAGAAACTGGGTATGGGCTTTTGAATGACCCACCCGACCTTGTGATCGGCCTCCGTTTGTGTTTTATGTTTTATCATTTTTAATTATTTAATTATCCCTTTAATTACATGCAATTGGGCCTTAGTCAATTTTCAGATTTTAGTTTTAGCCCAAGTTATTAATTAGTCAAATTACATGCCATTTTGGTCTAATCCATACATCCACACCATTCAACAATAATCCAAAATAAAACAATAAAAATAAAACAACCAAAATTAAAAGCAAACATAAAGAAAAGAGGGATGAGAAATGAGTTACAACCCTTTTACATGCAGAATAAATAAAAATAAACAACTTAAATAAATAAAAATAGCCCATGGGCTATCTAATATGTAAGCCTGTAACACAAATCATAAATCAAAATATCCTAAAAAAAATAACAAAGTTAATGCAAAATAAACATAATTAATAAATTCTAGCTAGATGCATATAAAAAAAAATATTAAATCTAAAATTAACAAAAAATACTTTAGAATATCAAATAACCCAATTAAATTAACTATACAACAAATAAATAATCAATTCATAAATCTCTATTTAATCTAACCATCATCAATTAATAATAACAAAAATAAAAATATCGCATAAAAATAAATAGGCCAAAAATA
>CATIWO010050591.1:0-14946 GCA_949673435.1 Macaranga tanarius | reverse complement strand
AAGGCTTTTAATAGCAGAAGAAAAACGGGCTTTTGGTTTAATATAGGAATAGTAAGGATTAAGGATAGGTAGATCAGTAACTGGGACTTTATCATCATCATGAAAGGAAATTTCATAAAGATGATCAAGCTTATGGGTTTTCGAAGAAGGGACGAGCCTTTTATCAGAAGAAGAAGCCATGAGATATAAGGGATGTTCTTCCTTGAAATCTTGTATGATAAAAGATAAACAGTAACTGTCTCTGATACCAACTACGGACGGGAGGTATATCTAGCATCTGAATCATATGAAACAAGGTAACAGACGAAGATGAACAGTATTCATGAACACATTGGCCAGAGTAACAGACGGCCTTTTCCACTGTGGCCTTAAAAACTCAACAGCCCCTTTCATGAATACATCATCAACATCTACTATTAGGATCATATGGCCAAATAGATATACAACCTATCTTATAATCGGATCATTGCTATCACTGTCGATCCTTTATCTGACAATCATTTCTAAGAAGAACAATGAAAGAAAAATTAGAACATGGAGAGAAAATTAAACAGTCATTCCAATTAAAGTATTTCATCATGTACTTTAAATGCAACCAAATCTCAACAGTATATCAAGAGAAGGGGAGAAGAGGATAATATAAGGTTGTTAAGTTGGATAGTGTTCCATTCATGGTCTGTAACTTTGAGATCGAGAAGTGATGTTTCAAAAAATCATAATGAAATTTTGAGAAAAAAAAAAAGGCATGAAGCATAGGAGGTTGATTCCGTATTTTAGGCAAATTGATAAAAGGAGTTATTTTAGTATTTTCATAGTTACTTAACGTTTTTATTAACGAAACAACTAACAGAATGACTTTTTAGTTTATTTCACCAAAATACAATGATAAATAAATATATTTTAAAAATGTCATGGATAAAATATTACAATATGCTAAAATATAGGGAGAGAATAGTAATTTACCCTTATACTAAACTGAGCCTGGGCCTTACAAACTCAACAAGAGCAAAGGCTATTAGTTTAAGTTCTGGGTTGCTCTTTCGACTATTTTTTACACAAATTTTGGGCCATTGTCATTCGGTTACAAGTCTAGAGAGTTCAACTACCATGGAATTTATGGCCTGTTTCAGTCCTATAATTCATGGCCCATATAGGTTATTTCATTTAGTTGTAACCAAAAAAAATATCCCTCTTATATTAGGTCATAAATAAATTGAATTGATTATCAGTTACTTAAAATTTAACTCAGTAAAAATTCATTCAATCTTATATATCAAAACTTGTTTGATAACAGGTTAATATCTAACTATATAAAACTCGATTGTGAGTTCGGCTCGTAAAATCTCACAAATTACCTCATGCTTTTAATATATTTATAGTTTGATGTTATATATATAATATATAAAATTTTACTTATATAAAAATATTTAAATATATTATTAAAATATAATTATAATTTTATTAAATATATAATAATTTATTTAAAATTTTTAATGAATAATTTTAATTTGTAATTTGTATTTAAACAAAATTAAACTCACAAACAACAAATTATATAGTGAACTTAACTCAATAATAAATAAACTAAATTCAAACTAGTTAAAATTTAGTTTAGCTCAATTTGTTAATAACCTACTTATATTATCATTGTTTTTAATTTTATCATTAATTTATTTTATTATTTATTAAAAAAAAATACATTGTGAGTTATATAATAAAAAATAAAAACAACAAATATGGTTAATCTATTTTTATTTTATGTTATGCTGTAAAAATGAAAATAGAATAAGTGAGCGAGGCTGGCCAAAAGTTACTTCTACTCACATGTCATTATTTTTTTTCTTTACAATTAGCGGTTTTATTTCATAC
This sequence comes from Macaranga tanarius, assembly GCA_949673435.1. Classification (NCBI taxonomy): domain Eukaryota; kingdom Viridiplantae; phylum Streptophyta; class Magnoliopsida; order Malpighiales; family Euphorbiaceae; genus Macaranga; species Macaranga tanarius. The sequence continues at coordinate 13,077 of CATIWO010050591.1, read as the reverse complement.
CAAAAGAAAAAAAAAAAAAGGAGAATCGAATCCAATTTTCATAATTGATGTTGACATTTTTTGTTACTTAGACTAAGGACTTTTCTTTACCAATTGTTATCATCATTAGATAAGAACAAATTACAATGTGTCACTATGATTTATGGTAATTACTATAAAATTTTAAAGAAAAAAAAAAAGTTGCAGGACAATATTATTTGCCTTGAATAGCAAGGGAAGACAAAATCATTATCTTTTTTATTTTTTTTACATGATTATTTATATTAAAATTATTTTTAAAAGAGATAAAATAGGAGTGGATAATTGAACTATTGATCTTAATTAATGTCTTAATTTCGAAACTAAATGATCATTCATCCTAGGCGGGGTAGACGGAAGACAAATCATTATATGTGAAGCAAAATTCAATAAACATGAATTGGCACTTATTTATGAGCTTGCTTCTATAATTAATTATGTTACCAATGCTCTCTCAGCCCCCCACCCCACCACCAATGAGATTATTATATGACTAAAAAGTTGAAAGAATATTTGCTTAATATATAATTAGAAACATACTCATTATATGTCTAATGAAATGTACCCGGCCACATGGTCTTCTTAGGCTCAAAGTAATCACTTTTTTCTTCATTATTATTATTATTAGTATTTGATAACAACACTTTAAAGAAAAAGAAAAGATATATATAAAAGATCAATATAATTCAAGGTGAAGTTAGTGATTTTTCTATAATTATATAGCTAGAACTTTATTGTGGAAAATAAATTTTAATGATTCAAATGGGATTCTTTATAATGATATGTGAAACTATCGTTAATTCAATCTTATCGTGATTTTACTATTTTAAAGATTTAAATTGTTATTTTAAAGTTCTTTAATTATTAATTGAAAAAACTGAACATTTTACGACTGATTATAGCTTATTAATATTGTAGTCATTTTCATAATAATAAGATTTTTCAAATTTGAAAACAACAAAAGTCAATAAAAATAAAAATATGCTTTATTCACTCTCAAAATTTTAATATTAAAAAGGTGAATATTGTCATGCAATTTTAATTATTACATCCATAATGATTATCAGAAAAACAAATACCAATAAAGACTAACTATTCTTCTAGTACATGTGTGCATATTAATTGCATACATTTTAATATAAAAGAATGTGTGATCATTGACAACAAGAAACAAAAACAGTAAATTGTTCCACAAAATGCTTTGTCATTTTATAAATAATGAGAAAAAATAATAAAATTGTAAATGGTTTACTGTAATTATAAAAAATTATAATACCATAAAATATTTTTGTTAGAAATATATATTTACAAGTGTAGTTTAAAATCACAACAACATGATTTAATCCTTTTAAATAATTATGGTATTATAAGTTAAAGAGTGGTTTAACAGTTTTTTTATTTTAACTATTATGAAGTATATATAGGGTTGTTAATCCGTCGGTTCAGTTACCAACCTAGCTGATTTTTTTTTTCAAGAGTTGAAGTAAAAATCGAATCGAAATGACTGGTTCAGTTTGATTTTTGATTAACTAAACTTAAAAAGAAAATATATGGATTTTGAAGGTCGAACTTATGATCTTATGACCCAAATGGATGCACTTTTTACAAATCCCTCTCTCTATATATATATTAAAAAAATTTAATTAAGTTTGTTTAAACTGAAATTTTCAATAATGAAAAAGTATAAACCAAATTAAATTAAAATTACTGATTTTCGATTTAATGTCTCCACACCCCTAGATATATAATTCAAATTTTATTAACACGTTTTGAGTAAAAAAAAATATTGTTTTAAAAAAATTTGAGTAAAAAATATAATTATGGTATTGAATGATATGAACTATGAAGGATCACTTTATGTCATTTTTGGGGCAGTTTTCTGTTGTTTCTGAGTCACTGACTAGTAATAGTTACAAGCAAAAATTGGAAGATTTTGCATCACAACAATAAATTTGAATGTGACCCACACGGCAATTTTTGGGCCATTTGAGTCAAAAAGAAATTTTCTTGCAATCATTCATATTAAACCCTTCTCTTTTGCCCGCCAAAAAGTATACTCATTTCCTAAATTATTGAGAGAAATTCTTCCTTTTTTTTTTTTACTTCCATTTTTTTCAAATGAACAAAAAAAATAAAATAGCATTATATTTATAGAGCACATCTAACTAATTAAGAAAGTGTTAGTTATATAGCTATTGATGCTATCATTCTTAAATGCAAAATCAAATTGGACATAATGTATCAATTTCATAATAATTTTGATCAAAACAGGTTGACAATGACTCATTACTTACTACTAAATTCATTATATGCCATGAAATTTATAAATGGAGTGAACAAAAAGGATGTTTAAAGTGGGAAAAAGAAAACTAGTTGGAGACTAAGAGAATTTTAAGAATAAAAAAGAAGCATAAAAGATATAATGAACTATTATTATTCTTTACTTTGGTCAATTACAACTCATAGATCCTTATTCTATCATACTTGTAGGCTAAATTAAGGAAATTGATTTAATTAAATATTCAATAATTTACACTTATATATAAGCACTAATCTTTTTCATATTTCATTTTATTATTAATTATCTTATATAAGTATTTGTAAATTATTATTTTTTTAAATATACAAGTGTAGATTAAATTCATTTTAATAAAAAAACACCAACATAAATATACCTCTATGATTCTTTATACATATATTGTTATTATTTTTGAAACAATATGTCATAATTTTTTAATTAATAAAAAAGTCAAATAATAAAAATATTAATAAATTACACAATAATACTCTTTGTTTCTTTCTAAATCAGTAATTTTTTTTTTTTTGCAAATCAACTATGATAAGAAGTTAAATCTTATATTTGAAAATATTATTTAAAAAAAATAATCATTTGACTAATCTCCACTAACTAAAATGTTATAATTTTAACATTAAAACTAATATATACTTTTGATCTCTTATAAACCAAAATAAGTAAATAGATTCAAATTTATTTTTGTGTGTTTTCCTGAGTGATACATTAGCAATAGTAAAACATAATTACCAAATTTTTTTAAATAAAACAGAAAAAGAAATTAATTTAAGGAAAAAGAGAAATTAAAAATATTAAAGAAAAGACAAAAAGAAACAAAAAGAGAAAAATAAATTCATAAAAGCTAAAAAAAAGATGCCAATTATCAAACAAAAACCAAAAATAAAGACCCGAAATAGTCGGGTCAGATGGTACCCACCCACTTCCTCCTCAAAGCTCCCATTATTAAAGCTTCAATCTTTCTCTTCCTTTACTCTTTCATTTTCCACTTGTTTACCTCCTTTCACATTCTCACTTGCTTTCTGAGCTCTTCACTTTAGATCCAGGTTTGTCTCTTTACACCCTTTACTTCAATCTCTCTATGATTTTATATTGTTTTCTTGTTGTTGTTTAGTGGGTTTTATTGGTTCTCAGTAGCTGTTTTAGTCACTGATTATAAAGCAAATGTGAAGTTGGATTCTTTCTGTTTGTTGGTTTCCAAAAGAAGAAAAAAAAGAGTAGCTTTGGCTTAAATGAGCTAATGGGTAGTTCTTGAAGTTGAGCTTGTTCATAAAGTTTCAGTCTTTTGAAAATTTTATTGGTAACCAAACTGAGTAACCAAGTAAGTATTTAGAGTGTCGTTTTTAGCAAGTTGAATGAATGGTAACAAAGTTAGTAACTGGGTATAACTTGTTTTCTTTTGTTGTGTGATGTTTGGTTTACCTGTGTCAAAGTGAAGGTAAGTGTTTAGTCTGAATTTAGTCAAGGCTGTGTTCTTGGCGTCTCTGCCTTTTTTTTTCTGTCCATTTATTTTTGTGACCATTGTGCTGTATTGGAGTTAAGCTATATAAATGTTAGTCATCCTTTATTCTATATTCGGTCACTTTATATATTGTTGATATACTTGTTCACTTTTTATGTTAGTTATTTACTTGTTCACTTTTTATGTTGTTGATTTGGTTCCGCAGAGATTGCAATTGGTATTGGTTTTTTCATGTCTCAAGTTTCCTAGAATCATGTTGATTTCTCCTTTGTTTTTCATTCATGCCTGTTGCTGCAATATACTATGCATAATAGTTGAGGAACCTGAGTGTATGCTTATTATTTGGGACTTGGATTTCTTTCTTTGTGATGCAGGAGATTATGTTTTGTGGATTATGGGGAGCTGGGCACTAGCAATATGGATGGAAAATTGTAAATATATGTGCTGATGTCTTTACTCTGAAGCATTTCTTCAACTGTGGAATGCTGTTGTTGACAATTTGAGATCTCAATAAATTGTAGTAGAAGATGGAGGAGATACAATCTCAATCAGATAATTATAGGTCTTCATCATCTTCTGCCAGTAGTCCTGCAAGTAGGGTGCCTTCAAGTAACTTCTTTTACTTGCGGAAGCCCGGTTCAATTCGACAACCAATCTCATTCGAGGACTCACCAGAGTGGGAGGATACAGATATTGATGTTAGGGTGGAGGAAGGAGGTGATTCTATCAATGTCGCTGTCACACCAGTATCCCCATCACTATCAAAGCTCAATAGTGGGTCATTGCCATCCCCACCATTACCAGAGAACACAGCTGTTGCAAGAAAGATTGCAGGAGCTTCGGTTGTGTGGAAAGACTTGACTGTTACAATCAAGGGTAAAAGAAAGTACTCTGATAAAGTTGTCAAGAGCTCAAGTGGTTATGCATTGCCAGGGACAATGACAGTAATCATGGGTCCTGCAAAATCAGGGAAATCCACTTTGCTAAGGGCTATTGCAGGTTTATAGCATTCTACTTATTGTGATCAGTAATTGTACTGCTGCATTTAATTATTATGAATATCTTCTACTATGTTTTGAGTTGAAAACAATGTCTCTGTCTTTCAGGAAGATTGCATCATTCAGCCAAAATGTATGGTGAAGTATTTGTGAATGGAGCAAAATCACGCTTGCCTTATGGCTCATATGTAAGTTCTTAGTTACAATCAGATCTTTATTTCTTTATATGGCAATATTTCTTTTTTCTTTTTTTAATTTGGATTTCCTCCAATGCTACACTTTCAATCTTTTCATTCACATGATTAATTTTGTCTTGGTATGTAAGATAGAATGGTTTTACTTTGTTCTCAAAGAGGTAAGATCGATTTATTTCTTACTGGTTGAGGTATAACTCTGATAGGCATTGTCAAGCTTGTAGCTTTGACTAACTAGCTCTTCAGTTATGTTTAGACTAAAAATGATAGTTTCCACGCAGTGGTGGACAGAAAGGTTTTTACTTTTATTCTCTTTTGAAATGAAGTTGGTGTTTGTGACTCAAGATTATCTTCTAATTTGTAGGGCTTTGTTGAAAGGGAAACTACCCTGATAGGGTCCCTTACTGTTCGAGAATATCTGTACTACTCTGCACTTCTTCAACTTCCTGGTTTTTTCTGCCGGAAAAAGGGTGTTGTAGAGGATGCAATCCATGCCATGTCATTAAGTGATTATGCAAACAAATTGATTGGAGGTCACTGTTATATGAAGGGCCTTCCTAATGGTGAGAGAAGGCGTGTTAGCATTGCTAGGGAGCTTGTGATGAGGCCCCATATATTATTTATTGATGAGCCTCTTTATCATCTTGACAGGTTACCATAACCTTCTCCTTCCAGCCTAATTTCATACATCTATTTTAAATGACCTTGCATAATTGTACTATTGCTTGCCTAATTTTTTAGCACTCGTTGAGGGCTAGGATAAACAAGCTTGTGTTAATTTCTGGGAAAATTTTCTTGATTATATAAAATATACTCGGTGCACATCTAGTGTGAGAGAATGAATCTGGATTATCTGCATGTTGTTTATATTCATATTCACGTAAAATTACAACTAGTGGGACAAGTCACTTGGAAAGATACAGTCAAGACAGTTTCAGTGAATCTGCATTATGTTTGGTGTAGGAAAAACGGAGAGCTACTAAGGATTTTTATATAGGTTCTACCAGTATCAGTTTCATTTAATCCTTTTTTTTTTTGTTGCATCCCTAGGAGCTGGTCACCTAGCACTAAATTTATCGCCACATTATAACTAACTCTCAGACTTTGTTCTGATCAGTGTCTCCGCTCTTTTGATGATGGTTACATTAAAGAAACTTGCTAGCACTGGATGCACTTTGATCTTTACCATTTACCAGAGCAGCACAGAAGTATTTGGCCTCTTTGATCGAATTTGCCTGCTTTCAAATGGAAATACACTCTTTTTTGGAGAAACTTTGGCTTGCTTGCAGGTAAGATACTGGTAAATTAATATTTTCTTTTGTTGAGATTTTGGATAAAGAAACTAATTTCTGTAAATGGAGAAGGCCATCTCGCATGAACCATCTTTGGATAAATCAATCCCTTGAGAATTTAATCAAGTGCTATGATTGTTACTTTATCTCTTCATTTGGTTGGGAAGAGCAAAAATATGTTTCTTTCTATTCTGTAAGACACCAATAATTCCTTGCTTTCATTATGTCTGCAACTTGAAGAGACTGTTAGTAGATTCTAACTGATAGATCTTTTTTTGATGAAGCATTTCTCAAATGCTGGATTTCCCTGCCCTATCATGCAAAGTCCTTCTGATCACTTTTTACGTGCAATAAACACAGACTTTGACAGGATAATAGCAATGTGCAAAAACTGGCAGGTACTTTACTATTGCAGTAATTTAGGGTTGAGTGAAATATTGAATGTTGTAGATTATTGTGTGTGCCTAAGTAAAAAATAATGAATTCATATTATCAGGATGATGGAGATTTTTCATCAGTGAATATGGACACTGCTGTTGCCATACGCACTCTAGAAACAACATACAAATCTTCTGCAGATGCTGCTGCTGCTGAAACAATGATATTGAGACTCACAGAAAAGGTATGTTTATAAAGTTTGTAACCACTTTCATTAGAAGTTTCAATTTGATCTATACACATACCAAGATTTTGCTCTGTATGTTATTGACTCACATTACATGGGCTACTTGGAGTGCCTGTTACTGTATTGTTTATTAGTAATGCCTGGGGAAAGTTGCTCATACCAAGTCTTCATTGTGTACTGTCTTTCATTACGGGGAAAGTGATATCTAAAAATGCCATTGATAATTGTAATACCTTCTTTAGATTTTAATCTGATGTTTTTGCTCTTCTTTGCATCGAGAATAAACCAGAGTTAATGGATCAATTAAGACTATCATTATAGTCTTGAATAAATTTATTCTCATTTCTGATTACTTCTGCAGGAGGGTCCATATCTTAAAAGCAAGGGAAAAGCTGGCAGTGCTACAAGGGTTGCAGTTTTGACCTGGAGATCATTGTTAATTATGTCAAGGGAATGGAAATACTACTGGCTTCGACTTATTCTTTGCATGCTTCTCACACTCTGTATTGGTACTGTATTTTCCGGCCTGGGGCATTCTTTGTCTTCAGTAGTGGTAAGTCCCTCAGAATAAATTTTCAAATAATACACCTGATCATCTCTATAAGATTCCTAGAGGAAAAGGTGGAGAAAAGAATGAGCTTTTGGAGCTTAGTTTAAAATAAAAATTTTCTTCCATATTTATTTTATTGTAGTGAAAGTTTGTGTAGCATGACATCAGTTTCTGCTTCATCCTTGTTGAATGTTCTCATATTTATTGTCTTGACTCATTGCATCCACAATTTTTATTTCAGACGAGGGTTGCTGCAATTTTCGTATTTGTATCATTTACTTCTCTCTTAGGAATTGCAGGAGTACCTTCACTTTTGAAGGAAATCAAGGTACATGTTGCTATATTTATAGTTTTGAACATCAGAAACTTTATATCATGTGTGATTATGCATGCACTAAAATATAAGCCATACCTTTCTTAAGAATATAATGTCTCTGTGACTTATTGAGTACAAGTAATCATAATATATTTATGTACCATTTTCAGTTGGAATCTCTTCACATTTATATCACCATATTTAGAGAATCAAAACATGTTTGAAATGTATTTGAGAGACCCCTGTTTGTTTTTGTTCTTTTTGATTGCCTAGGGTTTATTTTTATATTGATTTATTTGCACAATTAATTTGCAGATGTATGCCAGTGAAGAGTCAAATAGGCATTCTGGGGCATTAGTCTTTTTACTTGGGCAGCTTCTCTCCAGCATTCCGTTCCTTTTCCTCATATCCATTTCATCAAGTCTTGTCTTCTATTTCCTGATAGGGTTGCAAGACGAGTTTAGTTTGTTAATGTACTTTGTTTTGAATTTCTTCATATCTCTCTTGGTAAATGAAGGACTGATGTTGCTCATCACTTCCCTTTGGCAAAATGTTTTCTGGAGTGTATTGACGCTGGTATCAATACAAGTAAGTTTTATGACAGACATCAATGTTTTTGAGGTCATGTTTCAGATTTTTAGCTTCTGCTAAGAATTATACAACTCAGGAAAAACGTTTACTCAAATCCCAAGGACTAATATGCATGCATAGTAGCACGTACATATTCCCTAGTTGGTTGATTGTTAATCTTCAAATGTAGGTTGCTTTCTTGTGATGTGAATTAGCAGTTATATTGAGTGAAACTGAGTTGCAACTATAGATACTTTTTTAGTCTTTAATGTGCATTGAGTAGTGTTGGACGTTAATATTGTAATTGCTTATACAGCCGGCTTGATTAATGCTTCACCAACATGGATAATTGTGTATTGATTTACTTGGAATCCCTAACCTGATTTTGAGTATTTGTTGCATTTCAGGTGGTCATGATGCTTTCGGCAGGATATTTTAGAATTCGAAATGCTCTGCCAGGTCCAGTGTGGACATATCCAGTATCTTATATTGCTTTTCACACCTACTCTATTCAGGTGAGTAGGCTTGTAATTTCAATTTTTTTAATCTGCTGCTTATGTCACTGTTTACTTTCCATCTGTAATGTTTAGTTGCCTAAGAGTTTTGACCTGTTTGATTATGAACATGCCACTAATTGAAAACAGTGTTGAGAATATCATTTTTCCATCTGAATTTTCAGAAGTTGTTACATTTGTCTAACGTTTAGATGAAGTTTAACCATCCTAGTGGATCTTATCTGTTTTGTCATTATAGGGACTTCTGGAGAATGAGTATCTAGGGACCTCATTCGCTGTTGGGGAAGTAAGGACCATTTCTGGGTTTCAGGCCCTCCGAAACGCATATGATATCTCTTCAGACAGTAATTCCAAATGGGAGAATCTGTTGGTATTGTTTCTCATGGCAATTGGCTACCGTATACTAGTGTTGATTGTACTGCATTTTCGTGTAGGGAAAAATGAATCTGTACTTAAGTTTTGCCGGTGTAATCAGGATACTAAAAATCCAAGATAAGTTGAAGTGATGCAACTAGCTAGGCTTGTTTCTGTTAAAGTTATATGATCCCCCTTTTGTTTTGCCTGCTTGTCTCAGCTAGCAACTAATGATAATTAAGATATAGAAATGCATACAATTCAAGATGTTTTTGGTCAGCGTCGACGCCCCCAAGTTTCTAATACCATTTTGATCAGTTAGCCTGAATTTTCTTTTCATTTTTTGAGTACATATTCAGTGCCCTTATGCTTATATTATAGCCATATTTCTGAACTTGTTGGATGCTTATAGCAGTGCAACTGTAAACACTGAAGGTGAAAGCACTGTCCAAGCAAAGATGGCATGGGTGAATTTGAAGTTTTTGGAAATTTCAGTGGAGGCATTTGGGCATGTGATAGTTACAGGCAGGTAGAGGCCTAGAGCTATGATTTATGGGTAACTAACCACTTCTGATAGTAGCAGCTTTATATGTTTGTCAGCTCCTTTTCTTGTCTTACATGAAGCTCAATAATTTCAAGCTTAGTGTTGTGTGCCTGAAAGCACATGTTCCCCAGAAAACAACTGGTGGCTACGGCTACAAGACAAGGACCAGACTATATGTAAGGTTAATTTTCATACAAAATCAACTAATTGTGTTTATATGATATAGGGCTATTGGTGAAAAAAATCTAAACGTTTTAAACATTTTGTAATCTAATTCTAAATTTTTAATTTTTGCAATAATGTCTCAATTTAGCAAATATTTGGTAATTTTAGCATAAATAGTTTTTTTGATCAAAATTCACTAAAAATGCTTATGTGGCATTTTATAAAATGTCCAATTTACCCTTTTTAATTTTCTAAATGTATAATGATCTATTGGTATAAAACTCTAAATATTTGAATTTTTTGGTAAATTTATCCCAACTTTCAAATTTTGATAAAATATTTTAATTTAGCCAATTAATAATTATTTATTTAAAATTAAATAAAAATATAAACACAATAAAAGAATTAAATTTATTGTTAAGAAATTGTTAAATTCACAAATGATTTTTATAATAATTTTAAAAATTAAAGATATTTTTAATATAAAAATTATTACTTTAGTTAATTTAAAATTTTAATTATTTCATATTTATTTATATGAAAATGGTTAAAAATATCTAATTTTAAAATTCAAGAAATTTTTTTCTTATTTTACAACATACACACTTATATATAATTTTGAAAATTTAATTAAAATAACAGTTAATCATAAATTAAAATTTTATCATGTGTAAATTTAATTTTTCAATTATCATGTCAACACTTTTTATTTAATTTTGGTCAAATAATTTTAAATTGAAATATTTTTTTAAAAAATTGAATGGGATAAAACTGACAATGTCGCAAACGTTTGGATTTTTTATGCCAATAGACATTTATTAATTTTACAATATAAAGGGTAAATTTGACATTTTACATATTTCATGTCAGCTTCTTATATTTTATTTTGACCAAAAAATTATTTGTGTTAAAATTGCCAAACATTTACTAAATTATGACATTATTGCAAAAATTAAAAGTTTGAGATTAGATTGCAAAAAGTCACAAACGTTTTGATTTTTTATACCAATAGGCCTATAATATATTACATGTTAAATAGTAAATGTTCTTTTCCTAATGGCCTATTGGTATAAAAAATTTAAATGTTTGTGACTTTTTGCAATCTAATATTAAATTTTTAATTTTTGCAATAATGTTCCAATTTAGTAAATAGTTGGCAAATTTAACACAAATAATTTTTTGGTCAAAATAAAATATAAAATGTTGACGTGGCATATGTAAAATGTCAAATTTACCTTTTATATTGTAAAATTAATAAATGTCTATTGGCATAAAAAATCCAAACGTTTGCGACATTGTCAGTTTTATCCCATTCAATTTTTTAAAAAAAATATTTCAATTTAAAATTATTTGACCAAAATTAAATAAAAAGTGTTGACATGATAATTGAAAAATTAAATTTACACGTGATAAAATTTTAATTTATGATTAACTATTATTTTAATTAATTTTTCAAAATTATATATGTGTGTATGTTGTAAAATAAGAAAAATTTTCCTTGAATTTTAAAATTAGATATTTTTAACTATTTTCATATAAATAAATATGAAATAATTAAAATTTTAAATTAACTAGAGTAATAATTTTTATATTAAAAATATCTTTAATTTTTAAAATTATTATAAAAATCATTTGTGAATTTAACAATTTCTTAACAACAAATTTAATTCTTTTATTGTGTTTAGACAATTAGAAAGGGTAAATTGGACATTTTATAAGATGCCACATCAGCATTTTTAGTGAATTTTGACCAAAAAACTATTTGTATTAAAATTGCCAAATATTTGCTAAATTAAAATATTATTTCAAAAATTAAAGTTTGGGATTAGATTGCAAAAAGTCTCAAATGTTTGAATTTTTTTCACCAATAGACATTTCCTAATATTAAAAGATTATCAGCCTAATAACTAACGTTGAAAATTGAGTAGTCAAATAATAAAAATTCTCTTTTAAGGCACTAAAAAGTTCAGGTTCAATATCAGACCAACGCTGGAGTGAAATTTTTATTTTTATTTTTTTAAAATAAAAACATGACCACTGGCACCTAAAGTCAAGTTTTAATCTATAAGATCAAAAAATATATATATGTTATTGGAAATTAAACACTAGAAAGATGAAGACCACAACCCTCAATTACAGATATTGACAGAAGAAGTGTGAGAAGAAAAAATGTAGTATGGATTATGGTTGCTAAATATTCAAGTTCCATTACATTTGGATTCCTTGGCTTCAGCTTTCTTTTTAATCTTCTCCTCTAAATCCTTGATGAATTGAACCATATTTTGCTCTGATGATCCACTAGCTGACACTGCATTTTTCAATGTATTCTTCACCTCCTTCATCCTGTTCCTAAGCTCATCTCTTGACTTTCCACACATCAGACGCTTCATATTGTTTGAAACTTCCTCTCTACTGATCAACTTCTTATTACTCATATTAATCCCAATTTTCCAATCATCAACCACTAATTTTCTATTAGTGAATTGATCAGTATATAGAGGGAAGCACAACATTGGTACTTCGCACCATATGGCTTCTAGTGTCGAATTCCACCCACAATGTGTTAAGAACCCTCCGATTGCCCGGTGAGTCAACACACATTGTTGATTGCACCAAGGTATGATGATCGAACGGTCAGCAACCTCTTTTGCATATCCATCGGGCAACGGATCGGCATCATCCGAGCTCACAATATCGGGGCGAAGCACCCAAACGAAGCTCACTTTGCTAAGGGCCAGCCCATTTGCTATCTCCGTAAGGTCATTTTTTGTAACATGAGCGTAGCTACCAAATGAGACATACAAGACTGAGCCATTGGACTTTTGGTCTAGCCAATGGGTGCAATCAGACTCAGACCACAAGCTGGTGGCCACAGTGGTTTTACCAAAGTCATTTGGTAAAATGGGTCCAATTGCATAGTATGGAATTTTGGCTTGTAGAGCTGATATGATGTCAGCTTCAAGTTCTTGCACTGTATTGCATAAAACAAAATCTGCATTTTTAGTGTCGTTGAAACAGTTGAATATAATTTGATGGCAAACTGATGTTGTATCTCTTTCTTGAAGATATGACATTGTGTCCTTAGGTTCAATTCCTTTCACTCCTGGTATATAATCTATAGTGTCTTTTCGACGATCTGATCATAAAATTCAACAAAGTTTGT
>CATIWO010050541.1:0-17106 GCA_949673435.1 Macaranga tanarius | reverse complement strand
TGGTCCTTTGACCTGATGGGACACGGTCATCCACATATGGTTGGTTAGAGTTTGTTACCACTTACATACTTGTGCTAGCCATGCATGGGTATATGGCATGTGATGGCTCTAGTTGGTTATATATAGGGATGAGTGATAGGCTAAGATAAAATTCATTACCTGAAGTGAACCGGGATAAGATCCTATGCTATCTAAGTTATTCTTGATGAATAAGTACCTGACCAAGTCAAACTCGACTTACCTGAAAGAGTTTCGACGCTAGAAAGGAGTATCTATTAATAATTGTGTTTTATCAAGAATTGAACTTAAGATGAAGTCATATAATTGAGGCAATTAGAGTTTGACTATATCGTGACTCTAGCCGATATCGGGATCTTATAATGAAAGGACATTAGTGCATAGTAATTATGTTCTATGGTTCTTGTAGATCTGCTTTGAGTATTCATTTCTATTTGGATAGTAATGATATCTATGCTGGGGGTCATAGAAACTAAATGTAATTAATTGAGATTTTCATATTTAGCATAAAAAGGTGTTTCCATAATATTAAGAGTTAATATTATTTCCCATTACTATTTAGACTTGAATCTAGTAAGTCACACACATAAGAGTTGTACATTTGAAGATTAATATTAATTTAATTATTAATTAAAGAGTTTAATTAATTAATTAAATTAATTGAATTAGATTTGCGCGCATACGAGGATCTAGCATATCCCGAAATCTAAATTCAAAGATTGAGACTTTATTGTAATTAAATAAATATTAATTTAGACTTAATTTAATATGTGATATTAAGTTCAATGACTAAATTAATATTTGCCTCCAAATTTATTTATATATGGTCCATGAGATGGACCATTTATGTTAATAGAAATGGACTTAAGTTGGACTTTCTTTAAAGAGTTTAAATTAACCCATTAGTTATTTTAATTAGTATAGAGTGGGCCTTATCTAAGTTAGAGAAGCCCATATTCCCATAACCTTAGCCCAACTCATTAAAGGTTAATAAGGTCAAAGGCTAAGGTTATTCATGTAACCAAACAACACCCACTAACTCAAAAAAAGAAACTCTATGCATATAGATTGAGTGTGAGACACTCAATCCATCAAGTGCATGTAGCTTGAGTATGAGACACTTAAGCTATGACAATGTATGTGGCTTAAGTATGAGACACTCAAGTTTTTATTATTATCAAATTAGATTTTGTTTAGTTAGTGGAGAGTGTGGAGACAACATACTTCTAACACATTTTTGACATTAAAGAGAAAATTTAATATTCTCACAAAAGAGAGAAAATGGTTGAAAGTGTCTTCTTTCTTCGTCTTCTTTAAGTATAGAGAATTCAAATATATATAAGGTTTATGTGCTTTCATGTTAAGGCCATTGGTGTACAAGTGTTGTACAAGTGCACATTCATCACTTACATCCATTGGAGGTTGCATCCTAGTTCCTATACATTCAAGCTTGAAGGAGTTCTAACAAGCTCTTAGGTCAAAGAAGAGAGGCTTGTGGGTAGTACTCCATTAACCTTGAAAATCTTCCTTGTGCAACTTGTGTTTTTCAAACTAAAGGCTTCACATTTGGGGAGCTTGGAGCTTGTAGATCAACATTAACCAAAGCTTATCAAGCGTGCTACCAACTAAGAAGTTTTGTAAGTGTTACCAAACTCTTAGTTGATAGGTCTTATGGTTTGATGGCATGACTGAAGGAAGTGTGGATCATGCAACAACCAAAACATGCGGAATTTTAAAAATTTGATTCAATGCAACTTTTGCATCACACATAAACCACATCTTTGCCCATAGATCATATCATATGGTAAATTCATAGCTAAACATGCATCAAGGACAACATTGTATCAACCAACAATCAAGTTATGTCATCAAAGAATAAGACCTATCAACTAAGAGTTTGGTAACACTTACAAAACTCCCTAGTTAGTAGCACACTCAATAAATTTTGGTTGATGTTGATCTACAAGCTCAAAGCTCCCCAAGTGTAAAGCCTCTAGCTTGAAACATACAAGTTGCATAAGGAAAAGCTTCAAGATTGGTGAAGCTCTACCCACAAGCCTCTCTTCTTTGACCTAAAAGCTTGTTAGAACTACTCCAAGATTGAATGTATAAAACAAGGATGCAACCTCCAATAGATGATGGATATAGTCTTGTACAACTCTTGTACACCAATTGTAGCACCCTCCAGGTACCACATGAACGTGTTCACAATACATAATAACCACGTGGCATGCTAAATTTTTTTGTATAAGATATATATATATTAAAAACTCTTGTTAGTTATCATAGAAAATACTTAACACCTATATTACAAAATGTTAAAAATATACATATGAACTTAGTTACAAAATGCTCGAATGCCATGATGATGTGGATGGAAATGTTTATACCAAGCTTGCCACGGACCCACCTGAGCTCACAATAGGGCACACCTCAACTCTATCTAACTATGTCCTGAAAATCACAATTACAAAAGAATGAGCTTGCGACTCAATAAGCAATTATTAATACATGCAACCAATAAAATATCTCAAGAACTAATTAATAGAAATTTAATAAAATAACTAAAATATGGACTATACGGGTGTGTCTCTCCTCGTGTAGTCTACTGGACAAAATTCACAGTCAGGACATGGTCTAGAATACGGCCATGTTTTGACCCGTGTACCTCATTGTCCAAAATACCATATGTAAATACGGCCAAGGACATGCCCGTATCTTTACTCGTATATCTCACTAGATAAAATTGCCACCTTAAACATACCCATGTCTCTACTAAGATATGTCGTGTCTTGACACACGGCCTAAGACACGCCCGTGTCTCACTTTTGATAGCTTAATATTGCAATTATCAAGTAATTCACAATAAATTCACAATCTTATAACATCAATAGCAACCTATAATTGCTATAAATATATGGGTGTATATAATTCAGTATCTACACCCCACCATAATCATCACATACACCTTTTACACTAATCACCCATTTTAAGTATTCCACAATCATATCTCACACTAATTCCACATTCAATATATATGTAATATAATGCAACAATATATGTTTATGCATGTTAGTTATTCGGCCGACGTTATCATCAAATGTTTCACACATGAAGCACATGTTTGCTTTATTCCTCACAAAATTCATATTTTTCACACTTTCATCATTAGTGGCCATTCCTGAGACTCTCTGCCCAGCTCAGTCTCAGATCTCACACGTTTATATTCCTCACACAAATGGCCACTTCTGAGACTCTCTACCGAGCTCAGTCTCAGTTTCATAATCAGTGGAGACTCTCTACCCAGCTTAGTCTCCACTATCACACGTGTATCATATGTATACCTCATATTTCCTCACCATCAATCAATATACATATATATTTTACCAATCTTACAAATAATACCTATCAATCCATACCACATTAAGTGGCTTGCATAATTCACATTTCAATAATCATATTTCACTTCATACCATATTCAACCACAATCTATATATCTCATTTCTAGGCACTTCAAGCGACTTATACAACCAACATAACAATACCATTCAAATATAGAATAGAATTTATATATATATATATATAAGCATTGCATTAACAATTACTTACCAAAAGCTTTCAATCCCTTCAAGAAGAAAAGCTCCCCCCTATTGAGTAAGGTCTCCTCTATCTCTATCATTTCTTACATACCACCATATAACAATTTTACATATCAAATATAACACTTGCACCTAACCTCACTAGATGTAACTAAATGCTCAAAGTTCAATCTAACCTAAAGATACACACACAAGTCTAATAACCCCTAAAATTCTACTGAAGCTAGGGTTATAAGTCTACTACCAATTCTAATTGAAATTACTTAATTCAGACTAGTATGAAATTAATTATGAATTTTAGAATCCATTCGGGCAAAACAGAACACTTATTGTGCGTAGTAAAATGTCCAGCCCTATTAGACAAGCTTAACAGCAATTACAGCTCAAGCTTAAAATATAAAAGTTATAAAGGACTCTTTGAAGTTTCCAGAGAGTCTAACCATACTCAAATGAGAGCTCTATAGCAAAAATGATAAGACTGAAAAACAGAGGAACAAAACCCAAAATTCCCAAAAATCATAACTCAATTTAAAACAATAAAAAACAAAAGGAAAGCTTACCAACTAGGACTCCAATGGATATAAAACCTCATAATGCTCTCCAAAACAATTGATTGCTAGCTTGTGCAAGATCAAAACTCTCCAAAAATATCTTAAGAAATCACTCTTCTTCTTCCTCTCAATTTCTACACCAACACACACTAACATACACACATATACACATATACACCTCAACCAATCAAACTCCACCATTTGCCCCCTTAAAGTCTCCTCTAACAATTACATATTATCACTAAATAGTCATTCTAATAATAATAATAAAACTAGATAATTATAACTAAATATTCTCATAATTCCTCCTTAACTCCTTAATGAAATGGGTATATTACACAATACCCCATAACTTTCTATTGTGACAATTTACTTCTAACTTATCTTACAATCTAGTCCTTATCTACAATTCATGCACAATCTTAAACTTAAATAAAGTCTACTAACCATTATACATAAAATATATTACATACGTCATAAATACGTATGCTAAAGGGCGGGTATTTCACCAATGGCCTTAACTTGAAAGCACACAACTCTTGTATATATTTGAATTCTTTACACTTGAAGAAGAAGAAGAAAGAAGACATTTTCAACCTTTTTCTCTCTTTTGTAAGAATATCAAATTTTTCTCTCAAATGTGCATAAGCCTTAATTAGTTGGTTGTCTTTACACGCTCTACTAACTATCAATAAAAACCAATTTAATAATAGCTTAAGTATCTCATACTCAAGCTACATGCATTGCCATAGCTTGAGTGTCTCACACTCAAGCTACATGCATTGCTATAGCTTGAGTGTCTTATACTCAAGCTACATGCATTTGATAGATTGAGTATCTCATACTCAATCTATATGCATGACTTTGCTTTATAAGTGAATGGTTGTGTTTGGTTACATGGATAACCTTAGCCTTGATATCATTAATACTTAATAGATATGGGCTAAGGTTATAGGAATATGGGCTTCTCTACACTTAGAGAATGCCCACTCCATCCCAATAGATAACTTATGGGCTAATTTAAACTCTTTAAATAAAGTCCATGCTAAGTCCATATTAAGTCCATCTTTATCAATATATATGTTCCATCTCATGGCCCATATGTGAATACATTAGCAGGCAAATATTAATCTAGTCTTTGAACTTAATATCACATATTAAATCAAGTCTAAATTAATATTTATTTAATTACAATTAAGTTCCAATCTTTGAATTTAGATTTCGGGATATGCTAGATCTCCGCATACGTGTAAATCAAATTCAATTAATTTAATTAATTATTTAAACTCTTTAATTAATAATCAAATTAATATTAATCTTCACAAGTACAACCTTTATATGTGTGACTTATTAGGCTCAAGTCTAAATGGCAATGAAAAATAATATTAACACTTAATATCATGGAAATACCTTTCCATACTAAATGTGAAAATTCTAATTAATCACATTTAGTTCCCATAAGTTGTGAGTGGCCCCTAACATAAATATCACGACTACCTAAATAGAAATGAATGCTATATGTAGATCCATAAGAACCGTAGAACACAATTACCGTGTACTAAATATCCTTTCATTATAAGATTCCGATATCGGCTAGAGTTACGGTTTAGTCAAACTCTAATTGCCTCAATCATATGACCTCATTTTAAGTTCAATTCTTAATAAAACATGTCTACTACTAGAAACTCTTTTCGGGTAAGTTGAGTTTGACCTGGCCAGATACTTATTCATCAAGAATAACTTAGATAGTATAGGATCTTATTCCGGTTCACTCTAGGCAATGAATTTCATCTTGGCCGATCACTCATCCCTAGATATAACCAACTAGAGCCACCACAAGCCATATACCCATACGTGGCTAGCACAAGTATGTAAGCGGTAATAAACTTTAACTAATCATATATGGATGACCGTGCTGCCTCAGGTCAAAGGACCATATGCACCATTATGTCCAAGATTATAATTGTTAGAGGTGGGCAAATTCTGACCGAACTGATTGAACCGACCGAAACCAAATCAAAAAATTGGTTTAAGTTGGTTGCCAAATTTAATGAAAATCAGTTCAGTTGGAATTCAAAAGAAAATTAATTTTCAAAAATTCAGTTCGGGGGAGAAGATCTAATAACCGAATCGATCCGATTTTTAATTTTTTTAAAAAAATGTCGTCGTTTTATATTTATAGGTTTATATATATATACTACATCTTTTATTAACCCTAATTCTCTAAACTTAATTATATTGTCTGCAGCCGCTACCCCTCTTCTCGTTCTCTCTACTCTCTTATAGTTTCTTTTATCGCCTTCTTCTCTCTGAAAACCCTTACCCAGTAACCTTAAATCTCATGCACTGATACATACAGCATACTGCAGCCATCTACGGTCTACTTCTCTTCCCGCCTGGTTCTCTCTACTCTCTGGTATCTTGTATTACCTTCTTCTATCCGAAAATGCTAACCTTGCTTCACATAAATGCATACACTCTGTAGGCTTGTACTTCTCTTCTCGTTCTCTCTACTATGTACTATCTTCTATCGCCTGTGCCGCTATTATCTTATTCTCTCTAAAAACTAACCCTAACCCTAAATCTCATAAAGTCCGGTCGCTTTTCATCTCCATACTCTACTTCTTCTCTCTGAATAAAACTAACCCTAACTTCGATTTGTTCTTGTCACTTGTCAATCTCTTCTAATGTCTTCTCGATGATGTTATTTACAAACATCCGGTTATGAAATTACTCCCATGTCTTCCTTTCTACTATGAGTGATCGAGTGACTTACATAATAATTTCTCACTTTCAATAGTCGAGTAACGTCAATATGCTATATGGTAACCATCATGAGATTGTGATTTTTTTATATGTAATATTATTATGTTATTTTCTATTTGTGTGTCCTGAATCTCTTGATATATTTGAGATTTGATTCCAGATCTGCTAGATCTCGATCTAGATCTGATAGATCTCGATCTTTTAAATCTCGATATAAAGGTGGAAGCTTTTTAATGTTAAAAATTATTTATGGTGGACGCTATTTTCTTGAATGCATGTTGATGAAATTGGCCACTGAATGTGAGGAAATATAAGTTTGCATCTCGGTTGAAATCTCAATACTGGTAAATAAAATGATCTATTGTCATTCTATTTTTATGATTTTGAATAATTTTTTATATTTTGGTCTCCAGTCTTGGATACTAATTTCTTGCTTTTTATTGTGTTTGTGTTTTTTTGGAATTACAATTGGATCTGGCAACCTTTGGCCTGATTTATCAGTTTTTGATCTCATATCGAGATCTAAAGGTGGAACTTTAGTAGTTGCTAATCTTTTACTAGAGATTTTAAATCTGTCACTCGATTTGTTTCAGTGGTTGCAAAACTCATCTCCTTTAAAAGGTAATAACTGGTGACTAATTTTAATTTTTCTTAACATTTCATTAATTGCTTTAAAGTTTTCATGATCATTCTTTAACACATGTGTTTCTGTGTTTGTTTAGATGGAAAGTAGTGGTGGTACAGGCAGTGACAATAGTAATATTGCTACTGTGAATGCTGAATTAGCACCACAACAACCATTGGTGGAAGCTAAAAAGCAGCCTACTGCTGCTTCTAAAAAAAGAAAGAAGACCGAGCCTCGTTCTAAGGCATAGGAGCATTTTAAGAAGATAAAGGATGAGACTGGCGCAGTTGCATAATCTAAGTGCCTTTACTGCTCAAAATTTTTTAACTGTCATTCAAAAAAGCATGGCACTTCATCAATTAGAAATCACATACTTAGTTGTTTAAAAAACCCTCACCTAAAAGAAAAAAGACAGACACTTTTAACTATTCAACCTTCTGTGAATGTTTCTGAGTCTAATTTATATAATTATATGGGTGTGATTAGAACTTAGAAATTTGATCAAGATAAAATTAGGCATGCACTTACACAGATGATAGTGCTAGATGAGATGCCTTTCAAATTTGTGGAAGCTCAGAGATTTAAAAAGGTAATATCAGTTGCATGTCCTAGGTTTAAAATTCCATCTAGAAGGACTATTAGTATGGATTATTGCACTCATTATCTAGAGGAGAGGTCTAAGTTGAAAACATTTTTCAAGGAACATTATCAAAGAGTTAGTTTAACAGCTGACTTTTGGACATCAATTCAAAGAATAAACTATATGTGTATAACTGCACACTTCATTGATGATGAATGGAAGCTTCATAAGAAAATAATTTCATTTGTCCATATAACTTTTTATAAGGGAGAGTACATTGCGAAGGCATTAAAGACATTTTTGCTTGAGTGGGAGCTTAAAAATGTTTTTACTGTCACACTTGATAATGCTACTTCTAATGAAACTGCAATTAGTTTTTTTTAAAAGAAGCTTTTAAGTTGGGGGACCACAACTGTTCGATGTAAGTATATGCATATGCGATGTATAGCATATATTCTGAATCTGATTGTCAATGAGGGGCTTAAAGAGTCAAGCATGTCTGTTAAGAGGGTGAGGGAGGCTGTTAGATATATTAGAATCTCACCCTCAAGGTTGACAAAATTTAAAGAGTTTTCTGATTTACTTGGGATTGAGTTTAAGTCTGCATTGAGTCTTGATATTCCAACCAGGTGGAACTCTACTTATTTGATGCTGTAAACTACTTATCTGTATGAAAAAGTTTTTGAAAAGTATGATGAATGTGAACCAACTCTCAGATATGATCTTGGTGAAAATATACCTGATTATCTTGATTGGATATGTGTTCAACAACTTGTTACTTTTTTGAAGTTTTTCTATAAAATGACTTTGAGGATTTCTGGCTCACTTTATGTCATAGCAAACACTTTTTTTTTTAAAATCTCTGATCTTTTTTGTGTGCTCAATGATGGGATGAACTTTGATGATAGTGGTAAAAGGGCAATGGGATTTTCAATGAAAAGTAAATTTAATAAGTATTGGGGTGATCCAAAAAAGATGAATATGTTAATTTTCTTTGCAAATATTATTGATCCTAGAGACAAGCTAGAATTTATAAAATTTTATTTGACACAAATTTCTGTTGGTGGAAGCTTGTTCTCTCATGTTAGAAATGCACTCTTTGAACTGTTTGATGACTATGTTGCACTAAATTCACCTCTTGCTGCTTCTAGTGAGTCTGCATATGAAAATGTTACATCTGCTAGTTTATCTGCTTCTTTGAATGTTCAATCTGGTGCCAAGTTATCTTTATTGAAAGTAAAATTTAAGAAACAGAAAATGGAAGTAGGTTTAGGTGGAAGCAAGCGATCTGAATTAGATATATATTTGAGTGAGTCCATCTTGAAGGATGAGGGGACTTTTAATGTGATTCGATAGTTGAAGCTTGATGATGAAAGGTTCCCAATCCTTTCAAGATTGGCTCGTGATGTGTTAGTTGTTTCAATATCCACAGTTACATCAGAATCTACCTTTAGCACAGGTGACAGGGTGCTAGATGTTTTTAGGAGTTCATTGACTCCTAAAATTGTTGAGACATTGATATGCACTCAAAATTGGCTAAAGGTGGCTGACAAGCCAGTTTCTATTGAGGATGCACTTAAAGAATTAGAGGCCTTTGAGAAGGGTAATAAAATTTTTTTATTTTTGATTCAGTTGTTTTTTCATTGCTTTTCCATTGCTGACAGTATTCTAATCACCATTTTCTATTATTTCTTGGTAGATTTACCCATTGTGGGCATTGGCCCTAATCTTGTGTCATAAAACACTTCAATCCATTTCTACCAGTGGCAGACTCCTTGCATTAGACTAACCTAATTTTAATAATTTTGCTTCATATTTTTTTTATTGCACTTTAATTTTCCATTTGTGCATTGACTCTGGTTGCTTTGCATTTTCAACTGCTTGATGTGTTTTATGCTTTGTTGTGCCTTGGGGCTGTATGACCACCATAAGTTGTGCCTTAGTATGTAGTTGTTGTAATTTCCCATTTATTGAGTTGTTGTGATATACAAATATAGGTGCATGTGGTGTTGTTGCTCAATAAGGCTATGATGATACTTCCACCTTATTTTTTTTGAGTATGTGAAAAATATTTGCCTCTATTTCTTTGGTGACTAATTTTTTTTATGCCAGGAATAAGACCGTATTTTTTATATAATATAAAAATTTAAAATCTGAGCCATTTTCTATTCAGCCCCTTTCTCTTACTTTTTATAGGAAAATGTCTTCATTTTTTGACTGAACCAGACCGTTAAAATTGAATGTTAAGTTTTAAATCTGATTTGCTTTGTTGCCGTACTTTCTGATTCTTACATTGTTGTTATTGTTTTAGTTGCTTTATTGTATTCAAAACTTTTGTTTTTATTGTTAATGTGCTATTACTTTTTTAATTCTATTTTGTGTGTTATTGATTGGCAAGTGACTGCCTTGTCACTTGTGGGGCTATGATGATACTTCCACCAATTTTTTTCTGAGTTTATGTTAATCGTTGGCCTCATTTTCTTTGGTGATAATTCATTTGTTACTAGATTATAGATTGGGCTTACAATTATTTGTGCTTTGAAAACATATACTCTGAGCCTCTGTTTCCAGCATTACATTTTGATATTTTTCTTTCTTTTGTCAAACATAGTCTCTTTTTCTTTGCTGAATCTGAAATGTGCAAATACAACCCTTACTTTTTTTGGTGCAGGATTTGTTAGTTTTTTTTGTAGGACTTATTGATATTATGCCTATATTTTGCTGGAATGAAGCTTACTACTTACTGATTCTATTATGTCCACAGTCCAGTTATTTTTTTGCTGGAATTAAAGTGGCCATTTTTTGAGAACTACATACTTGTATTAGTTTCTATAATAGAAACTTTTAAGTTATAATTAATATACAAGTTAGGCCTTATTTTGTATTTAAGTTAGGCGTATTTAACTTAGGTATTATTTTTGTATTTAAATGCATAGTTATGCATTTTATTTTCAATTTCAATGCATAACTATGTATTTTTCTATGTTTTGTAACTTAAATAGTTCAAGTATATTTGAACTTTATTGTTAGTTCCATTAACATACTTAATGTACTATATAATACTAATTTTTATTAATTTGGACCCTAACTATTTAGGTCCAGCCCAAGTTGGCCCAATCCGATTATACAAACCGACATTTTCGATATTCTTTGACTTGCCAAACCGATATTAAGTCATTTTTCTTCGGTTCGATTCTGTCCTAATTAACACTTGCACATAACCAATCGGTTTTAACACTTCCACACCCGATCCGACCCTAGCCGTCCAATGCCTACTCCTAGTGATTGTTGATAAAAAGTGAATTTCCATACAATCACAAATCTTACGTTATAGTTCGATCCACCCGTCACATGAGTATCCACATGTCTATAATAATATCTCCTATCAAGTAGCATGAGACTCACTACCTCCCACTATCGATATCACATACCGATCAAGGAAAATAGACAGAGGTGATAGTCTAGGGATTAATACTACCCTTATATTAATCCAACGACTATTAACATCTATAGTATATGTACCAAATGAGTTTGTCACTCAAATTATCAACTCTTGATAATAAATTCATTCAACATAATACTAAGGGGTAAATATTCAAATAAACTTAACACTTAATTTAAATGAATATTTTTATTGCCATAGGGATAAATATATAATGTCTACATACAAGAATGGCCTTAGGGCACATCTACACTTACAATAACTTGGTTGTTTGTTGTTGAAATGTAGTCCTTGATGTATGTTTAGATATGTATTTTCTATATAATATGATCTTTGGGCTAGATCTAACAACTAGGATTTGTAACAATCTATTGGAACTGTTGCCCAAAGACCTATCTAGCATAAACTAAAGAGAATTAGCAATACTAGTTATTTATCAACTAGGATCTCTAATTATCGAGATTGAATTGCAACACACTCGAAGCAAATTCAGAAAATAGCTCTCGCAAGAACTCAAGAAAATTTAATTATGAATTTGAATAAAATTAATCAACTTATCTCCAATAATAATGTTTTTACAAGTATTTATAGACTTGTAATCCTAACCCTAAACTTATTCTAAAAGAAAATAACTCTTTAGGAATAAATAATTATACTCCTAATTTAGACACAACTTCTAATATAAATAAAACTCCTAAGTAAATACAAAATCGGATGACATTGTAAAAATTGGCAGACTGTTACACGACTTGGAACACAGTCTGACCTTTGATCATACATAGGCGTGTTTCGACTATAATTTTGAGACAGAACATTACACGTTTGATGCACAGGCATGTCTCTGGCCGTGTATCCTTTTGGACATTTTAGGCTCCTTAAACACGGGCGTGTCTATGACTCGTATACCTTACTGGCTGTTTTGGATACTTGATACATAGTCGTGTATCGGCTTGAACAAAACTAAGCAAATTGATTAACTTAGTTTCCACTAAATCATATCCTTTTTATTCCAAAGGCTCGAGACTCTTTTGCACAAGTTCTTTAGTAGCATATTTCATCCTCTTAGCTCATGATCTTGTGATTGGTCCACCGTCATAATTCAAAGGATTTGAATTGGCAGACTGTTACATGGCTTGGAACACGGTCTAACTTTTAATCATACACGGGCATGTTTTGACTATGATTTTAAGACAGAATATTATACGGTCTGATGTACGGGTGTATCTCTGGCCGTGTATCCTTCTAAACATTTTAGGCTCCTTGAACACGGGCGTGTCTACGGCCCGTGTACCCTACTGGCTATTTTGGATACTTGATACACGGGGCATGTAGAATATCATACGGGCGTGTATCGACTTGAACACAACTAAGCAAATTGATTAACTTAGTTTCCACCAAATCATTTCCTTTTTTTTCCAAAGGCTCGAGACTCTTTTGCATAAGTTCTTTAGCAGCATCTTTCATCCTCTTAGCTCGTGATCTTGTGATTGGTCCGCCATCATAATTCAAATGATTTGAATTGGATGTCGTGTCCATATGTCCATATGCATCACTCCCCTTTTCCTCAAAAGGATTCTCCCTCGAATCTTCACCTTCATAATCAAAAGAAAAAAGGTCAGATACATTAAATTTTGTAGAAATATTATACTCACATGGGAGATCTAATTTGTAGGCATTGTCATTAACTCTTGCCACAACTTGAAACTATCCATCTCCTATATGATGTAGCTTAGATCTTCTTTGAGTGGGAAACCTCTCCTTGCATAAATGCAACCAAACCCAATCTCAAGGCTCAAAAATCAACTGTTTGCATCCTTTATTCCTTTGATTTGCCACTTGTTAATTTCGCTTTTTAATATTTTGGCTTATCTTTTGATGTAAATTACGCATAAAATCTACCTTTTGAACACTATTTAAATTAACTTGCTCACTCACAGCTAAATGTGATAGATCCAATGGTGTTAAAGGATTAAAACCACACACAATTTCAAAAGGTAAATAATGTGCAGATGAATGTACAACCCTATTACATGAAAACTCTATATGAGGCAAAATCTCATCTCGTGATTTCACATTCTTCTTAATTATAGCTCGCATGAGTTGTCTTAAGGTTCTATTCACAACTTCAGTTTGACCATCAATTTACGGATGATATGCAGTACTAAACAACAACTTAGTTTTTAATTTCGCCCATAAGGTCTTCCAAAAATAGGACAAAAACTTAGTATCCCTATCACTCACAATAGTTTTAGGTATACCATGCAAACATACTATATTCTTAAAGAACAAATCAGTAATATACGATGCATCATTGGTTTTATGACATAGAATAGAATGTGCCATCTTAAAAAACCTATCAACAATCACACATATGCTATCATTACTATGCCTAGTCCTAGGTAGTCCAAGTATAAAATTCATAGATATATCTACCCAATGTGATTATGGAACAAGCGATGGTGTATATAAACCATGCGAATGCACCTTAGACTTAGCTTACAAATATGTAATACAATTAGCACAATACCTAGATACATCAGATTTCATGTTAGGCCAAAAAAGTGCTCATGTAAAACATATAATGTCTTAGCTATGCCAAAGTGTCCCATCAAATCTCCCTCATGTGCCTCCTTAATCAACAACAAATGCAACGAACATCTAGGCACATAAAGTTACTTTAAACGAAACAAATACCCATCATGACTATAAAATTTATCAATGGCAGTTGTCTCACATGCATTATATATATTGCTAAAATCAAGATTATACACATACAATTCCTTAATATGCTCAAAACCAAACAATTTAGCATCTAGAGTGTTAAGTAAAATGTACCTCCTTGATAATGCATCAGCCATAATATTTTTTTTACCTTGTTTGTATTTGATAATATAAGAAAAAGACTCAAGAAACTCACTCTACTTAACATGTCTTTTGTTGAGCTTATTCTGTCCATTTAAATGCTTTAAACTCTCATGGTCGGTATGGATAACAAATTCCTTATACAGTAGGTAATGTTGCCACGCTTCCAATGCCCTTACCAAGGCATTCATCTCTTTGTCATATGTTAGGTAATTAAGTGTTGCATCGCTTAATTTCTCACTGAAATATGCAATTGGCTTACCCTCTTACATTAGAACAACTCTAATTCCCACTTCAGAAGCATCACATTTAATCTTAAATGTTTTATCAAAGTTAGGCAAAACAAGAATAGGTGCAGAAATTAATTTAGATTTTAGCATGTTAAAAGCATCCTCTTGTTCCTTTCCCCACCTAAATCCAACATTCTTTTTAATTACTTCTGTCAAAGGGGTAGTTATTCTAGAAAAATCATGCACAAAACGTCTATAAAAACTAGCTAAACCATGGAAACTACGAATATCCCCTACATTCCTAGGTGTAGGCTAAGTTTCAATAGCCTTAACCTTCTCATAATCAACCTCTATTCCATGCTCACTAATAATATATCCTAAAAATATAACTTTAGGCACATAAAATGCACATTTAGCAAGCTTAGCATATAACTTTTGTGCACGTAAAACACTAAACACAGGTTTAATATGCGTAATATAGTCCTTTAGTGATAAACTATACATAAGTATATTATCAAAATAGACAACAACAAACTTACCTATAAAATCCCTCAAAACATGGTTTATTAGATGCATGAATGTACTAAGAGCATTAGTTAAACCAAATAGCATAACTAACCACTCATATAACCCATATTTTATTTTAAAGGTAGTTTTCCATTCATCACCTATTTTCATTCTAATTTGATGATACCTAGCCATTAAATCAATTTTAGAAAAAATGCATGCATCATGTAATTCATCTAACATGTTATCTAAACGAGGTATAGGATGGTGATACTTTACAGTAATTTTATTGATGGCATGACAGTCAACACACATACGCCATATTCCATCCTTCTTAAGCACTAGTAGCATGGGTATATCACATGGGCTCATACTTTCTCTAATCAACCCTTTAGACAATAACTCATCCACTTATCATTGCAATTCCTTTGTATCTTCGGGGTTACTTCTATAGGCTGGTCTGTTTAAAATTTGGGCTCCAGGAATAAAAGTAATTTAATGTTCTATCCCTCTTAATGGTGGCAAACCATCGGGTATAGACTCGGGAAATAAGTCTTCAAATTTCTGCATCAACACTTGAAAAGAACTAGGTAGAGAAGAGAGAATTAGGTTAGCATCAAAAGCTAAACATGCACCCTTGAATACCAATAGTATATGTTGCTTGCTTAGATAAGCCTTTCTAATCTCACCCTCTCTTATAAAGAAATTACCTTTTACCTCTTTTTTTTCCATTCTTTGCACATTATTCTCTCTTTTTGCATGCACAATCTCACTGTTTTTACTCTTTCTGCTCATCCCCTCTATTTTCTCTCCTTTTTCCTCTCTTTCCTCATGCCTCTCTTGGCTTTTCTCATAACTCTCCTGTTGGTGTAGATGTACCCTATGGCCATTCATGTATATAGACATTGTATATTTATCCCCATGGCAATGAAATATTCATTTGGATTAAAGTGTTTATTTATTTGAATATTTACCCTTAGTACAATGTTAGATAAGTTTATTATCAAGAGTTGATAATATGAGTGATAAACTTATTTAATACATGTACTATAAATGTTCATGGTCATTGGATTAATATTTGGTAGTATTAATCCCTAGACTATCACCTTTGTCTATTTTTCTTGATCGATATATGATATCGATAGTGGGAGGTAGTGAATCTCATACTACTTGATATGAGATATTAGAATAGACATATGGATACTTATATGATGAGTGGATTGAACAGCGACAAAAGATTTGTGATTACATGGATATTCACTTAAGTCAACAATCACAATCTTGGACATAATGGTGTATATGGTCCTTTGACCTGAGGTAACATGGTCATCCACATATGGTTGGTTGGAGTTTATTACCGCTTATATACCTGTGCTAGCCACGTATGGGTATATGGCGTGTGGTGGCTCCAGTTGGTTATATGTAGGTATGAGTGATCGGCCAAGATGGAATTCATTACCTGGAGTGAACCGAGATAAGATCCTATGCTATCTAAGTTATTCTTGATGAATAAGTACCTGGCCAGGTCAAACTCAACTTACCCAAAAAGTGTTTCGGTGCTAGGAAAGAGTTTCTAGTAGAAGTCATGTTTTATCGAGAATTGAACTTAAGATGAGGACATATGATTGAGGTAATTAGAGTTTGGCTAAACCGTGACTCTAGCCAATATCAGGATCTTGTAATGAAGGGACATTTAGTGCACGATAATTGTGTTCAATGGTTCTTATGGATCTATATAAAGCATTCATTTCTAATTGGGTAGTCATAACTTGTTAGTGGAGTTTGTAGAGAGAGCTAAGTCATAACTTCATTTGCACAAGTTAGAGAGAATTTGATATCAACCAAAATAGAGAAAAGGGATTGAGAGAGTCTTCTTCCTTCTTCTTCTTCAAGGGTAAACATATCAAACTAAACACAAGAGTTGTG
>CATIWO010050524.1:0-10106 GCA_949673435.1 Macaranga tanarius | reverse complement strand
TGCAATTGCAATGAGAATTGAATTGTTGATGCTTAGTTAAAGAAGTGCAAGGTAGAATAGTTAAACTTGAGAAAGGTGATTATCATTTAAGATAACTCAATATTTGCATGAATAATTGTATTTAAGGGAAGGGAATTGATTAATGAGTGTGGGGTGAATCGATTTCCTAATGGTTGTTTTAGAATTGAGTAATTGATTACAAAATTAGGGTTTATACTTTATTTAGATTTGATTAATCGTAGTTAAGTTGATCATTACAATTTGAAGCTTTAAACAATTAGAGATAAAATTAATAGGTGGCTAGATTAAAATCTCTGTAGGAACGATATCTTTTGTACTACTTGTCGATTCTGTATACTTGCAGAGTTCTAAATTAGGAAACATTAATTTTACTAGATTAATTTATTTTATAGATGTATATTAATGTGGGATAGATCTCGTATTATAAATAGAGTTTTTTTTTTTTTTTTGAATATTTCATTCATTAAAGAAGATCTGGAGAAAATCTTCCGTTGTAAGACAACCACAAGAACTAACAACAAACACAAATAACTCCCTACTATATTTGGGATCTCTAAGCTGGAGACCACATTTAGTCAGAAAAGCAAACTGACTAATATGGAAGAAGAGCTAAAACTACAAGCTAAACAAACACTTAAAAAAGGGCAGGTATACGCGTCGCGGGTTGCGACGCATCGCAACCCGCGACGCTACAAAATTTTTTAAAAAAATTACAATTTGGCCCCCCATGTTTACAGGGGGCCAGATTATTTTTTAAGGGCTAAATTGGTAATTGTCGCGGGTTGCGACGTCGCAACCCGCGACAATTACCAATTCCCCTTAAAAAAACTCTAACTAAACTAAACTAAAAGCAAACCAATCAAACAATCTAACCGAAAACCCAAAACACAAACTACAAACCAAACAAACAAACAAAAAAACAAACATTCACTACACCGATCCAAAACAAACAACCAAAAACTTCTTCACCAGAGCCAGGAAATCTGCAGAAGACATACTAGCGAAAGAAAAGAAGTTGATGCAGCCTGTGGCCGGAGTGGTGCGAGAAACCCAGCTGCACAAAACAGAGAAAGCGGAGTCGGTGGTTGCTGGCTGCCCTGCCTTTGGATGGGAGAAATCATGAAGACAACATCCCAATCCATGTATGAGTGTGATAACCAAGTGCTCAGGGTTCAAAACTAAGAGGGTTGCCTGAA
This sequence comes from Macaranga tanarius, assembly GCA_949673435.1. Lineage (NCBI taxonomy): Eukaryota > Viridiplantae > Streptophyta > Magnoliopsida > Malpighiales > Euphorbiaceae > Macaranga > Macaranga tanarius. The sequence continues at coordinate 8,889 of CATIWO010050524.1, read as the reverse complement.
GAGAAACCCCTCAAACCACCAACTTAGCCCAGCAGGAAAGAAAAATACAAAACAAAAGCTATCAAAGAGAAAGAAAAACACACACAAATGCAAGAGAAGAAGAAAGAGTGGGGTGATTTTTGGTCCTAAAAGGAGCAAAAACCACCCACAACCGTAGCAACAAGAATAGGGAAGAAGATAAACAGTGAAAGATAAACAAGAATAGGGGTGATTTTTGGTCCTAAAAGGATCAAAAACCACCCATTTGATGCATTATGTAAAATTGTAAATCTATTCATGCACTCATAATATGCTTTTGGCTAATTTAGTTGGTCATGAGCTAAGGCATCTAGGATCTTTGGTCCCGGATTCAATCCGTGGCCACGCCAAGAAATTTGCCTTGGCTGCTCCCACGAGTGGAACCCATATTTTTGGTGTCCCACATCCATCCCCTTTCCCCACTAACACTAACAACCATGTGAGGTACTAACAAAATGAAACTATCTCAAAAAAAAAATAAAATAATAAACAAATAAAAGGAAGCAGCTTTGCCAACCCTAGAAAGAACAGTTCGTAAATAAAACCCAGCTACCAAGTTAATAAATATGGATATGCCATGTCACAATATTTAAGCCACTAATATAATTAAGGATGTTAATACATATTATGGACCGCGATGACAAAATAATGTTTTTGCCCCTTAAGATTATTTATATAAAATGTTATACTCGCCACATGTTGTTGAGGTCGCGGTACCCTATAATTAATATAGTCTCAAAATGGACCAACTCCAAGAAACACCATTGCAACCCCATCAAAATGTCTTTGCATGCTCCAAAAAAACTATCTTTATCAGCCAAAATAATAATAATAATCCATAAATAGAGTCTTTTTTAATTAGTAATAAAGTATTATTATTGCGAAAGTTTGAGTAGCTTAAAGATATAATTCATTTTAAAGTATTAATAGATCAAGTGGTTTATTTTTGTCTCCTAATTAAAAAAAAAAAAGTATCATTACTAAAAACCACTTCCATTGGTATGGGAAAATGTAAAATAATATCAATCTGTTTATTTTATATGGTGTAGTCTATGGTGACTTTGTTTTTTACAAAGTAAAACTTACTTTGTTAACATTCACCATTGGATGATTTTATACACTCTCATCCAATGGTGATAAAAATAAAATGAATATAAAGGAATCAAAAACAAGGTAACTGTAAAATTTTCCATTTTATATTACTTAACAGGCAATAATTTACCACTAATATCTGGAAAAAAAAATTTATTTTGTGGATAAAATGAATTTACCCAGTAAAGTAAAACCTTTTGCAGCAAACTGGCGGTGAATTTATATTTTGCCACTAAAATTATTATTAAGTAACATTGACACCACCATCACAAGCACATGTTAATTAGTTGTCATTGGAGCTTAGCATTATACTTGAAAAAATGATTTTGAAAACAAAAGAATGTATTAAATCCATGCTTCTCAAATACTGTAAATAATTACCTCTAAACCATTAATCTCTTAACCGCTTGTTTGCAAAGAGGCCTAAAGAACAGCAGTCTCATTTCACGTCCTCTAACCGAAACTTCTGCTTGGTAAATTTTCTTCTCACCTATATCCTCCAACTCCATGGTCAAGTAGTAGTACGTACCAAAATCCCATTGTTCATTCGCCTTCAATACTCTCAGAAAGTGCAGCTGGCGATTCTACACAAGCAATAAATCACAATTCAAGTGTTAAACATCATGCACGTGTGGTGTGGAGCAATTGATCCTCTCTACCAAAAAATAAATCAACCATGCATAAATAAAACTATCTAATCATGGTTAATTATTAGTAAATGTTTTCTGACCCATCCCCCATGAGTAGTATAAGTCGTAAAAGTTATGGTCATCTTGTTGTGGAGACCAAGAATCGATCCCCCGTCCTTCTGTTTTCTCCTTGTGATGTTGAAAATTAACCACTTCAACTGAACTCTATCTAAAAAAAAAAAAAATCTAACCCAGCAGTATATGTGTATCAAAAAAGAAAAAAAGGAGCTGTATTCAAAAAAAAAAAAAGAAAAAAGGAGCTAGCTCAATCTTCTAGGACTGATATTTTTTTGTGTCTATTTTTGGTATAGTCTCTACGTATTCCCAGCCTATAAAATCAGAGGTACTGAGAGATAGGAGATCAAATGATGATTTGAATGAAATAAGATACAGAAAACACACATCCTAGGGTGTGAGAAACTTTCTCTGTTCTCTCGCAAAAAATTTATATTTATCTTCTCTAGTTTTAACTAATGTGCCCCACTAGACTCATGAGTGATTCCTATCATTTCTAAACTGTTACTGCATCATTTCCTTGAGAATTTGTGGTGCCAATTTGAAGGTGCTGTATCACAAAGAGTTAGCCTGGAAAAGAAATATTGTGCCATAATATGCTCTAGATGAATAACCAAGGAGCACATAAGCTCAATCCATTAAAACCTTATCTTTATTGTATTGGGCCACAGCAAAACGGGCAATGGAAGTAATTCTAGGATCATCCAAAGGTTTTTCACACGGATGAAGCATTGAAAGATCCAACCCACCGTCTAGACGACTATGATCATCATCAATATCAATTTCCTGAAAAGAGAAACACAATACACAATATTAAATTCTTGGTTTTAATAAACTCAAAAAAAATGTTATTCAAGAAAAAAAAATCAATTTTATGCACTATAGGTGATTCTCATACAACGTTCAAGGGGTTGGCTACAAGCCTTATGAAGGACAACGTTACTCATACTTATTCCATATATTATCAGTATCCCATATGATAATGACACTCCAATTTGTTCGAAAGGTGAAATGCTCAGGAATGAAAAATTATTTTGGTTGCAACTATCTATTGTTTAGGGATAATTACTGGGGACTTGGGGAGTAATTGGATGCAATGAATATTTCTTATCAGTCAGCAGTCAGCAGTCAAACATCATAAATTATCTTTGACTATACTATGTTATGTCCATGATGATTGAAATGCACAATCAAATAAAGAAAGTAGTAATGGAAATTTCATTCAAGTTGAAAGCAAATTATGCATTTTCAACAATAGAAAAGAGAAAGAGCATTCTTATCCCAATTTGAATTTCTAACCCAAGCATATGAGGGACAAGGAATGAAAAAGAAACCTCATATTCCTTGCATTCAGAGTCGTCATCTTGTTCCTCCCATTCGGAGTCATCTTCAGAGTATTCATCATATGGATGACTTTCTTGCAGCAGGGCTCCAGGATCAGGTGCTTGATCGGGAATATCGTAAAAGTCTGAGCACCAAAGAAAGAAAAAAAAAATGATTATCATCTTTCTAAGGCACCCATTGCTTTCAATTAGAAGGAAACACAATTTTAGATTTGAATGTCAACTCAAGTATGGCAGACGCATAAAACTCTCTGAGAAAGCTCATTGATATTGCTAGAGAAAATTTTATTTAAATACATAAAAACAAAAAGACAGGATAAGGAAACAGCCACTGCCAGCATATCTATTTTGAGATGGTTAACAATTTACAGCAGTTAACTACCTTCTTTCCGAGGGTAAGCATCCTTAAGAACAGAAAATATCCGCACCACCATATGAGAGTCCACAGTATCAACAATTGTTCTGCACCTTTTTTTCTTGCCAGTACCATTAATTGCATAAAGAGTCAAAAAGAAAGCATCTTGAGCATAATTTGCCCTCAGCACCTTCCCAAACTGAATGTGCTCATCCTACAAGACGCAAATATGGAAAACAAGTAAAAAAAAAAAAGATGCTTGTTAAAGAAGAGGTGATATTGGTAACAATAGCTTTAAGTGAAACAATAATACTACAGATTTCTTTGAATGGAAATCTTCTAAACGCCCAAAAGTCTCAACCTTGATACATAAAAAACTCAAAATTTTAAAGCATAAAGTAAAGTAGCCAACTTGTTTGAGCTTAAAAACATCATAAAATTACCTTTTCCTGTCCTTGATTGTAAGTATCAATAGCAAAACGTGCTCGATCAGTGATCTCAGGATCATCCAATGATCCTTTATAAGGCCAAATTATATTGGGATGGTTAGCCAGATCAACATCAATGTCAAACCCCTGTACTTATGTGAGTGAAAATTAAGGACAAACAAAAATACTTGTTAAGAGGAAAAAAAAAGAAAGAAAAAAACTGAAATCTGGGCTTACCCAAGATCTAGTAAGTTGTGCATTGTACTTCTTGTAATCAGGTTGGTTAATTAGTGATTTTATAGGGCTATTTCCTTTTGTATGGTCCCAAATTTCGTAAATACCACATTTGTGGTTTGTTTTAAAAAAAATTCCAAATTTATAGTTGGTCATCGTTGACCAAATTTTTTTTTTTTTTTTTGTAAGGAGCCATTTCGCCAGTATCACAGGCGAAATGACCTCTTAGGCTATTTTGGGTCATTTCGCCTCTCCCACAGGCGAAATGCCTTAAGGGTAACTGACCGAACCGACTAGGTTTTGTTCGATTTCAGTTTTTAAAAATATATAACCGACTGGTTTGGTTCGATTTCGGTTTTCAAATTTCGGAAAAAAATACCACGAGAATGAGAAAATTACGTGAATTTTTTTGACCCAAGCTGTGTTGGAAACGGATGTCGGAACAGTAATTTGATGAATAGTAACTTTTTGTACAATTTTGCATGTTACTATTCACGTATTGCAAAAAAATTATGATATTTTATACAACCAAACCGAAATTGAACCAAACCAGTCGGTTATATATTTTTAAAAACTGAAATCAAACCGAACCTAGTCGGTAACCGACCGAACTGATCGGTTCGGTCAGTTACTCTTAAGGCATTTCGCCTGTGGGAGAGGCGAAATGCCTTGGCCATTTCGCCTCTCCCACAGGCGAAATGGCCCAAAATAGCCTAAGGGGCCATTTCGCCTGTGCTACTGGCGAAATGGCCCCTTACAAAAAAGTCAAAATTGGTCAACGACTTACAACCACAAAATTGAAATTTTTTTAAAAAAAAACCACAAAAGTTGAAATTTTTTAAAAACAACCACAAAAATGGAATTTACAAAATTTGGGACCTTAATTTGGTAAATAGCCCGATTTTATACCACCAAATCCATAAATGAAGCGTTCACGGATATCCCGCACAAGCCAATTAGCGTTGTTGTTGTTGTTGAGTATTCCAATTGCAATTGAAGTACATGTTCTCCTCCTCCTCATTATCATCATCATGAGAAGTGTTGTTTTATCTGCTGTTTTTATCAGCATGCTACGAAGAGCCATTCCTTCTGCAAGATAAACATAACTTTTTTTTTTAATAAAAAAGATAAACACAACCTTGCCTTCTCCTTTTTCACGTTCTCCTCAATTTTGATTTTATAAAGATGGTTTTACTACTGTTCAAACGTTTGTATCTAAATAAATGGAATTACAACCGTTAGATTAATTTTTTTTTTTAAAGGAAAGTAAAGCTTCATTACTAAAAGCCATAGGAAGAAATAACAAACTGAAGGAAATCAGGAGTAGAGGTCCACTCCCGGAAACCAGACAAATAATGAGCCGCTCTAGCACACTTGTGAGTAGCAACATTAGCTGATCTCCTAACAAATTTAACATTTATAGAGCTAAATTGTTTTAATAAAATAATACAATCATCAATGATCAAACTTAAAACAGCATCAGTCTGAGGCTTTCGCAGCTGTTCGACAACCCCCTTCGCATCAGATTCCACCACCACACCATCGAAACCACAAGCACGAAGCCAGCTCAAGGACTCTCGGATAGAAACAGCCTCAACTACAGCAGGGGTATATAATCCGTCTTGGCACACAGAAATAGCTGTGATAAATTCCCCATTTTCATTGCGAAGAATCCATCCTAAACCAGTAGCCCGCTCATCCTCAAAGCAGGCAGCATCTACATTCAATTTTAACCTCCCCGGACCTAGTCTAGTCCACACAACATCCCCTTCTGCTTTATGTTCAGTTAGAGACTTACTATCATAAGACAAAATCTGTGCAGAACGCCAAAGCTCCAGTAACTACCCATCAGAGTTCACAATCTGTCGAGGACTCCTCTTTCTATTTTGCCACACCCACTCATTTCGAGTATTCCAAATCTCCCAACATAATAAGGCAAAAAATTCACCATTCTCCACAGATAAGGCACACAAATTCAAGTTTAGCCAAGCATTGAATGAGGAATCAAACTGACCTTTTATACTCAATCCCGAAATAAGCCAGCAGCTCTGGGCATGAACACAAGCAAATAACGCATGCAGAGTTGATTCCGATTGAAAATTACAGAGAGGACATAGATGATTAATTGGGACACGACGATTAGTCAGAGCTGTATTTTTAGGAAGACAGTTAACACTAGCACGCTATAGAAAATTTCTCACCTTGTTAGGAACTCGCAGACGCCAAATCTTATGCCAAACTGGATCAGTCCCCAAAGCCAACTCCCCTGCCACCACCCGATAGCAATTTTTAACCGAGAAAATTCCTTTCAAGTCTGAACACTAATACCAGTCATCGACTATATGTCTTTAGCTCAAGGGAATGCTCAAAATCAATTCCTTCTCTTGCTCTAAGAAAAGATCCCCAATAATATCTTTATTCCATTACTTTTCATCAGTTTTAAATAAAGATTGTACCTTGGCCACACTGAGACCCTAAGGGACCGGAGTTGAAATAAATCCATTTAGCTTATCCGGTAGCTAAGGATCAGACCAAATAGAGATACTGGAACCATCTCCGACCCGCAGACGGGCACTTTGTCGAACTACAGCTTCGGTTGACAAGATGCTTTGCCAAGTAAAGCTTGGGTTGGACCCAATTTTTGCATTCAAAAAAGAACCAGATGGATAATACTTGGCCTTCAAAATCTGACACATCAAAGCATCTGGAGCAGTTATAAGCCTCCAAGCTTGTTTACTTAGCATAGAGACATTAAAATCATGCATCTTTTTGAAACCCATGCCTCCAAATTTCTTCGGAAGATAGAGGAAATCCCAATTGCGCCATCTGATACCTCGTCTATCACCAATTTTCTTATCCCACCAAAAAGCATTCATAAGACCTTCTATTTCTTTATAGAGTTGAGCAGGAATAAGAAACAACTGCATAACAAAATTGGGTAGAGCTTGAATCACAGTTTTTAAGAGTACTTCTTTTCTAGCTTTGGACAATAACTTATTATTCCAGGAATTCAACCTCTGCCATACTCGATCCTTGATAAAATTGAACCCCATCCTTTTATTGCGCCCAATGATTGAGGGGAGACCCAGATAAGAACCAGGATCCCAAACTTAGGGAACATTCAGAGCTTGATAAATTTTTGCTCTCAACTGATCATCCATATTAGAATTGAATAAAATGGCCGATTTATGGTAGTTAATAAGCTGACCAGATACACTACCATACGCAAGCAGAGTTTGGTGAGTAGAGGCACATTCAGTTATTGAAGCTCAAAAAAATATGTAACAATCATCAGCAAAGAATAAATGACTGACCACAGGGGAGTTTCTCGCAACAGCACACCCATGACTAGCACCTTCAACTTCCTTGCGTCGAATTATGGCACTAAGCCCTTCCGCATAGAGAATAAAAAGATACGGAGAAAGTGGGTCTCCCTGTCTTAATCCTCAACTGGGATAGATTGGACCTACTAGAGATCCATTATAGACTACATTGTAGCAAACATAAGAGACATAAAATATAATTTTATTGATCCATCGGTCATTAAACCCCATTAGTGATAAAATTCTTTCAAGATAGCACTATTCCAATCTGTCGTATGCTTTAGACATATATATTTTTAGTGTAGTAATGCCCTTCTTGCCCCGTCTCTTGCACTTTAGATGATGGATAATCTCATAGGATATGAGAATGTTGTCCGTTATTGCTCTCCCTTTGACAAACGCGCTTTGCGCCTCTGAAACAAGAAAAGGCATTAAAGGCTTCAATCTGTTGGTCAGAATTTTTGATAAAATCTTGTACAAAACATTACATAAAGTAATCGGCCTTAGGTCTGCCATGGATTCAACATTTGCTTTCTTAGGGATCAACACAATTGAGGTAAGATTGAGCTCATGAGGGAAAATGCCCGTGTTCATAAACTCCTGACAAAACCCAGTCACCTCTTTGCCAACAACTGGGCAAAATTTTGAAAGAATGCTGCATTAAATCCGTTAGGTCTAGGTGATTTATCTGGATGCATATCTTTACTAGTTACACCTCTTGATCGGACACAGGAGCATTAAGATCTTCATTCTGTTCAGCCGAGATTCTAGGCAACACCATATTTGAGAGGGAGTCTAGAGATGGCACTATAAATTTGAAAATAGTGGAAAAATACTCTTTTATTATGTCCCCAATGATAGCTTCATCCTCTTTCCAACACCCTAAACTGTCTTTGAGCTGAACCAATGATTATGTAGATTTAATATATGTTTTAAGTGTGATTTTTATATTTAATTTATGTTTAATTATGTTATTTTTGTGTGTATATCAGTTTAATTTATGCATTTGTAGCATTTCAGGGTATTAAAGACATAAATCAAGAGAATAGGGGCCTAAAAGTGAAAAATGTCAAGGACTTAAAGTGAATTTGGCAGCCCAAAAGAGAGACACGCCCATGTATAGCATCTACACGGGCGTGTAAAAATACACACCCATATACACGGCCATGTCTCAAGGCCGTGTCTTAGAAGAGCAAGGAACACGGGCACGGGACACGGCCGTGTGTCAGCCCGTGTTCAACAATGTGAACACTGATCCGAAAGTCATACATGGCTGCAACAAAGAGACACGCCCGTGTGGATGTATACACGCCCGTATGGTGTCAAGTTTGTCAACTTTTGTGCCAATTTTGTCAACTTGGTGACTTAATGGAGCTTTGGGCGGGAAAGAAC
>CATIWO010050515.1:0-18242 GCA_949673435.1 Macaranga tanarius | reverse complement strand
TTTTGTTTATTTTAAATAAATTTATTTAAACACTTAATTTTATATTGTAATATAGTATTTTATCTTTTTATTTTTTAATATGATGATAGAATTAATTAAATTAAGTAGTAACCTAACTATAATCATTCACTGATTTAGGGAGAAAGTATTATATTCTTTAGGGACTTTTTTAGTCCCATCAAGTGTCAAGTTAATTGTGTGATTTACGAAACATTTAAAGCTTAACATCTAAGATTGAATTGATAAAGTATTTGTTGTTCAATTAATATATATCTAAGTCCATAACAAAGTTATTTAACATAGATGTTTTTGAAATCTTAATTTGTAGTAGAAAGTGACTCTAGATTTTTAATTTTTATTTATTATTTTTTTATTTTTTTGCCATAGTACAAATAGTTAGTGTGTTAGTCATGTTAGTAAGGAAAAGGAAGAGAATAGAGGATCGAAACCCTATAGATCTAGGTTCCTCACCAATACATAATATCATTACACCAAACAAAAAATCGCGAATGTGACTCTAGATTGGTGTTAAACGTCACCCAACATGCATATGTAAAAGCATGAACCTCACTTGTCTTTCTAAGATTAAAATTCTTATAGAGCATATAAATATATGCACTTAGTGGTAGTGAAAATGTGTTCTCTAGGCTTGTGAAGTATGTTTAGTTCATCTCCAATCTACAATTTTAAAATGCAATAAATTTTATTTTAAAATGAAATTATTATAGTATTTTGTTTAATCTATTGCTTTAATTTTAAATTCAAAAAAAAAATTATCATTTTATATTTTTATTAATTTTATATTATTTATACATTTAACTTATTACACCCGTATTTATATTTTTTCATATTTATCCAATAAAAACATATTATATTATTTATTAATTTTGTTAAAATTGAATAAACTAATTATAAGATAAAATTACTATTTATATATTCATTTAAAAATTATAATACTTTTGATATAATTTTTATCAAAAAATTATTTAAAAATAAAAATTAAAACTTTTTTAAAACATTTAAAATTAAAAAAATAATAATAAGAATAGCATAAAAAGTAGTGGTATTGGAGCATATTTTCAATGCCATCTCTATACTCAAACCTTTTTTTTTTTTACCGTGGTTTGAAAATGGCCTTTAGCACTAAGAGCCCACTAAAATTGTTGAGACTTATCTCTATCTAATTCATCGAATTGTATGTTCATTACTTGATTAAAGCCTGATAGAGAACTTAAAAATGGAAGAACTTTTTTATCATAGTTTTAGGGGTGTTAAATTGGATTTTCAGTCGAGTTCTGAATCAAAAAATTTCTACTAAATTAAACCGAACTGAAACCGAAAATTTAGGTAGGTATTTGGTTCAATTTTTGGGTAATCAATAAAAAATGAAATCAAATAACAGATTTCCTTAGTAGCTTTGATGGTAATGCGCGTGTCTATCTTTGCTGAGGCCATGCAAGGCATGACATATTTTGCCTTTTTTTAAAGATTTCTAGGAAAAAAATTTTTAAAAAAGAATATTGCAGTAAAGGGGACTCAAACTTTTTAGTGAATGACAATTGTATTGATTTTATGTGTAATGCACAAGAGAATTTGAACTTATATATATACATTAACCTAGCCAAAATAGGAAAAAGAATCAAGGGGAATAAACATAAATACAAAAACTAAGGGATAATATATGGCTAACTTATGGGCAAAATTTATGTACATGAATGATACGTTAACCCTCCCCCCCCTCTTAAACTTAAGGTGGGATAGTAGAAACCAACTTGAGTTTGATATGTAAAAGATTAAATGGTCCAGTAAGATGAGCTTTAGTAAAAATATCAGCTGTCTGGTCCGCAGATGAAATAGAAAGAAGTTGTAAAGTACCACGCTGAAGATGTTAACGAACAAAATGACAATCATTCCCAATATATTTGGTTCGTTCATGAAAAATCTCATTATGAGCAAATTGAATGGTACTTTGATTATCACAATGCAAAACAGTAGCAGAGGAATGTGTCACGCTCATATCCTCAAGTAACCAATGGAGCCAAATCAATTCAGAAGTAGCATCGGCAAGTGCTCGATATTCAAATTCTGTGCTAGATCAAGACATGACTATTTGCTTCTTACTTCACCATGAAATGAGAGAGTTACCCAAGAAAAAGTAGAAACTAGTTATGAACGATGATCAATAGGGTTACCAGCCCAATAAGCATCAGAGTATCCAGACAATATTAGTGAGGAATGAGCTAAGAAATAAAGGCCATAAAAAAGAGTGCCTTTGACATATCGTAAGATGTGAAGAACAACAGTAAAGTGAATAGTGCGAGGAGCAGTCATAAACTGGCTAACAATATGCACAACATAGGCAATGTCAGGATGAGTTACTTTTAAGGGTGTGCATGGCTTTCGAGATGACCGAACCACAAACTGAACTGACCCAATTGGGTTCGGTTTAATTTCTAAGTATTTTCAATTTTTTTAGAACTGAACCAAAATTTAGTTCGGTTCAATTTTGTATATAAAAATTTGATTAACCGAACCAACCAAATTTTTACTTTTTATTTTTATATATTTCAAATTTTTTTAAAAAATATATAATAATTTAATATAAAATATAAAAATAATTAAAAATTTTAAAAATTTTGGTTCCGTTCGGTTTTTATGACTAAAATTTCAGTTCAGTTCAGTTTTAGAATTGGTTCGATTCAATTTTCAATTAACTCTATTCAGTTATTTTGGTTCTGTCAGAAAAACTCCCAAAAACTGACCGAACCGACCGATTTCACACCCCTAATTACTATAAGATAAACAAGACTGCCAATAAGTTACCTATATAAAGTGGGATTAGGAAGAGGAGTGCTATGAAATGGAGTTAACTTAACTTCAGTATCCAATGGTGTAGATACAGTATTGGAATCAGTGATACCAGATCTGGAAAGCATATCGGAAGCATATTTGGCTTGAGATAAATAGTAGCCATTAGAACTAGAAGAAACTTCAAGACTAAAAAAGTAACTGAGTGACCCCAAATCTTTCATCTCAAAATGTTGACTGAGATAGTTTTGTAAGTCAGAAATGGCCAGAGAATCATCACTTTTAATGATCATATCATCCACTTAAAGTGACAAAAGAATAATACCCTTATCAATTCGATGAATAAATAAAGCAAAAACATGAGGACTAGAGGTGAAACCAAATCATGCAATGGTGGAGCTAAATTTTGCAAACGATTCACAAAAAGCCTACTTAAGACCATATAAAGCACGACGAAAAAGATAAACTTTCTGTGGAGGATAGAATATCCAAGAGGAGGATGCATATAAACTTCTTCATCTCTCTATAAAGAAAAGAATTTTTAACATCTATTTGAAAAAGAGGCCAATGTTTAACTACAGTAACAGCTAAAAGACTCCTAATATAGGTTAAATGAGCAACACCAGCAAATGCTTCTTCATAATTAATGCCATATTCCTGAGTATAGCCTTTAGCAATCAAACGAGCTTTATAACACTTAACAGAACCATCAAAGTGAGTTTTGATATTGTAAACCCATTTGGACCTAATAGGGGTTTTACCTGAAGAAAGATCCATTAAGTCCCAAGTATGAGTTTTCTCTAAGGCTTAAAGTTCTTCGGGCATTGCTTGCTTCCAAAGAGGGTTAGTACTAGCCTCATGATAATAATAAGGTTCTTGTAAAGAGACAATAGTAGAAAAACAATGATAATCTCTAAGGTGAGAAGGAGTTTATCTTACCCGACTAGAGCAACGAAGAGGCGGAACAGGATCATCAGCAGAAGTAAATTATGTAGATGCAGAAGTAGGGGTAGGATCAGAAATAGTGAGCTCAGTAGGAGAATCTGTATAAGAGGAAGGAAATAACTCTACTGAAGGGTCACCAAAAAAAGGTTGAGAAGTAAAAAATGAACTATAAAATTTAGACAAAGTAGAGAACATGGTGTGTTCCCAAAAAGTAACATGTCGAGAAATATGTAATCGACCAAAAATAGGATCCCAACAACGATAACTTTTATGTTCTATCCCATACCCAAGAAAACAACAAAGACGAGCATAAGGTTCAAGTTTAATATATTCATGGGGGTTAAGAAGAATAAAACATGCACAGCCAAAAACTTTGAAATTAAAGTAATCAGGAGAATTACCATGTAATCGTTCAAAAGAAGATTGATTATTAAGGACTAGAGTGGGAAGATGATTAATGGTATAAACGGAAGTAAGGGCAGCCTTACCCCAAAACTTTTAGGACAGGATGCAAATAGAAGTTGAGCACGAACAGAGTCTAATGTATGACGGTGTTTACATTCCGCTCGACCATTTTGTTATGAGATATGAGGACATGATCTCTGGACAATAGTTCCCTGTTGTTTGAGAATCTGGAGAAGAATAAAATTTTAATACTTCATTAAGTTATCAGTACAAAGAATTTTGATAGTACAAGAAAACTGAGTTGTAATCATGGTAGTAAAATCAATACAAATTTGAGACAATTCAGATCTATGCTTGAGAAAATATATCCAAGTGAACCTAGAATAGTCATCAATAAATAAAATAAAATATCGATAACCATTCACAATAGAAGTTGGAGCAGGACCCCAAATATCAGAATAAATTAAACTAAAAGGAGTATCACATATAGAGTTATTAGTATTAAAAGATAAAGCTGGTTATTTTGCTAGTTGACAATGTAAACAATAAAAGATTCAAATTTAGAAAGCCTTAATGATCTATTAGAAAGCAAAGATCAAAGTTTATTAGCAGATGCATGACCAATACAGAGGTGCCACTAATATATCAAATGAATGGTGGTGGACGCAAAAATTTGTTTAAGAATAGAAAACCGAAGAGATGTGAGCTCAAATAATATGCCCACCTTGCATCCCGTTCTAAGAATCTGACCCATCTAAAGGTCTTGATCCTGACAACCATGAGGAGAGAAAAGAACATTAAGACCAAGATCACAAAATTGACCAATAAAAACTAAGTTTAATACTAAACTAGGAACAAAATAAGTATCAGGAAGACTAAGTTTAGAGGTAGCAACTGTTCCACTATGGGCAATGGACATACAACTACCATTAGTAGTTTGAATGGAGGGAAAAAAATGAGTAGGAGTTATATTAGATAAAAGAGAAATTTGAGAAGTCATATGATTATAGCAAGTTGAGTCAAGGAGCCAAGAATTACCTGAAGTAATAGATAAGGTAGTAGAGGAAGTGGAGGATATCACCTATTTGAGAAGAGCTTCTAAATCAATAAAGAAGTTATTGTCCATAATGATAAGAAACCCTAGATATTCCCACCAATAATCCAAAGTTTAAAAGTGTTTGGACTAGTAATTTTATATTTGCTAACAAGCCATATAAGATTGTGATCAGAAGGGCCTCTAAAAAGGGATGATAGTTGTAAATAAAGGAAAAACTTTAAGCAATTGAGAAAAGACTAAAGCCCTATCAATTTGACTCTAATATAACCTATTCTGCCAAGTGAAAAGTGAACCATGCAACTGTAAGTCAATCACTACTACTCTTGAAATAAAGTCATAGAAATTACTCATAGTATAAGAAATATCAAGAGAAGTAAACCTCTATAAAGGATTATGAATTTGATTAAAATCCCCAGTTAAAAGAATAGAGATATGACTTTGAGTGTACATAAAATCAAAAAAAGAATGCCATAGAACCAACTGTTTAACAATATTTGAGGGAGCATATACACCAATAATAAGATAGTAAAAGTTTTATAAAACAAAAATATGTTCAGTTGATATCTAATGTGAATTAGTAAAAGAGGCTAAGGAGTGGGGCATTGAATTTTCCCAATAGATTATTACATCGCTAGCAAAATTAACGGCATCTAAGGCATGCCATTGAAAATTTCTCATACCCCAAAACCACCTAATAAGAGAGAAATCAACAGAGTTGCACTTAGATTCTTGGATAACCACCAAGTCTACTTATTTAGCAACTAACAAATGATGTAGATGCTTGCCCTTAGAGACACCATTCAATCCCTGACAATTCTAAGAGACTATAGATACCATCAGAAAAGTATGAAAGAAAGAACAAGCTTAGGCTTATTTAGTGGACTCAAGCCATCACTTAAAGTCTGTTGAAAGGCCATCATAAAGAATCACAATAACTTATTGGTCAAACTTTGAAAAGTTGAACCCTAATGCTTTTCCATGGTTGAAAGTAGCGTTAGCATGCAAAGAGATTGAAGTATTATAACAAAAAATGCCAATCATAACTCTGTGATTAATTTACTGGACGTTATTTATTGATGGCTGCAAAGGGTTAAAAGCAGAATTTGAAGCTATTTTTTTATTCCTAAAAAAAAAAATATTTCCCTATCTTTTGTACTTTCGTGAGAGCTCCATAAAAACATTAAGAGATATAGCCCTTTGAGCTTTCTTAGGTAATGGTCAAATTTTACAAATCTTAGATAAACTATGAATAATAACCACTGAGGATTTATCCAAAGAGTTTGTGTTATAGTTAGAGTCATATGCCAGTCAATTTATGGAATTGAATGATTAGCTGGTGGTAAGAATAAACTTCTAGGAACTAATAGTTGAGTGCCATCTGAAAGAGCCGCTTGTAAAAGTGAAACAACTATAACTAAATTATTAACTATTCATAAAAAAATTTTACGAATTAATTCCAGAAGATTGCACCTCTAACGTATCATCAAAATTCAATGATAGAGAAGCAACGTCTCTTGAATTTGAATTTTGTTCTGAGTTTGGTGATGAAGCCGAAATCTCTACAAGTTCAAAATTTCCATCGGAATGCTCATTGGATAATTTCTGTTCTGATGATGAGGAGGCACAACCATAAACTACATAACCAGAATCTGAGTCTTTAAATACTTCAATTTTGAATGAGTTCTTTTGGAAAATAACTTGCACCAATTCATGATAAGTTTTAAAAAAAAGTAGAATGAAAACCTTGGCAACATTAAACCTGATTTTATCAAGAGTGCAAGAGTTGGTGGCAATAAAAGTGACAAGTTGTGAGCGCAACCACTTGAAAAATTTCAGACACCATAAATGCAATAGAATACCATGGTAGCATAACTAAATGAATCTTTACGAGGACCCAGTTTGGGCTGTTAATCCTCAATAGATGAGAACCACTAAGAGAAAATATTATTTTTATCATTAAGAAGTTAGTATTTTAAAGTTACAGAAGGAAAATATAACAACACCATATCACTACCCATTAAACTATCATGATTAAAAGATAAACTAGCTTTTATTAAGGAGATGTTGTTTATTGTATGAGAGAGAAATATCTCGTAAATAGCCTACCGCAGACCGTAAAAGCCAGTCGTAATTTTCTATAGCTTCACTATATTTACCCAAGGAATGACAATAAGCTAATGATGGACTTGATTGTGTATATGATTGATCTATATAAGCATCTTGAGGAGAAATCCTCACAGGTTCAAATTTAACTTTACTTAAAGCCTTATGTAGCACCCTTAAGGTACCACATGTACGTGTTCATAATACAAGACATGCATGTGGCATAAGAAAATTTTTCAGAAAAGATAAGTATATATATACATAAAACTTTTGTTCAATACATTGAAAATACTTAATACATATATTACATAATGTCAAAAATATATATATGAACTAAATTACAAAATGCTCAAAAGCCATGATGATGAGGATGAGGATGGGATGTCGACACTAAGCTTGCTTTTGACCCACCTGAGCACATGACGCAAACACACTTTAAGCCTCTATCTAACTATGCCTTGAAAACCACAATTGCAAAGGAATGAGCTTGCGACTCAATAAGCAATTATTAATATAATCAAACATATAATACTTTTCAAGAACTAATTAATAGAAATAAGTAAAAATATAGTCAGACATGCTCGTCTCTCAACCCGTGTACTCCTAGGTCCAACATACACGCTTCCACACGGCTTGGAAAACGCCCGTATATCCCTCGGTCCAAAATGCACAATTTCACAAATTTATACACGGCCATGAACACGCCCATGTATACACCCGTGTATCTCTCAGGTAAAAACCATGCTTTTATACAATTTCATACATGGCTATGAACATGCCTGTGTAAGGCTCTGGACCAAATATAGCATTTATACACGGCTAGTGACACACTCGTATATAAACCCGTGTAGCTCTCGGGTTAAAAATAAAGATTTATACACGACCATATCTTTTCTCAAAACAAGTCATGTCCTATCACACGGTTTGAGACACGCCCGTATTTCGACCCGTGTCCTTCACCTAATAATGCATTCAAATACATTCCAAGCTAAACACAATCAAATTTCAATATCAACAATATTCACCTAACTCAAACCTGTTATAGAAACACAATTTCCATCAATCTCACTTCACATTCAATCCACATTCCATATATATATAAACACAATATAACAATGCATGTTATACATGTTAGTTCTTCGGCCGGTGTTATCACCATACGTTTCACACACAAAATACATGTTTGCTTTATTTCTCACGTAATTCATATTTTTCATATACAAGTGGCCATTCCTGAGACTCTCTGCCTAGCTCAGTCTCAGATCTCACAAGTTTATATTTCTCCCATAGATGGCCACTGCTGAGACTCTCTGTCCAGATCAGTCTCAATTTTCATAATCACTGGATGCCCAGCTCAGTTTTCACTATCACATGTAAACCTCACATTCCTCACATCAATCAATATGCATATGTATATATATATTCATCACAATTCAATATCCATTTCATTCCTCATCATTTCTATTTCCAATAAACATAGTGAATCACAATTCACTATTCTCACAAATAATACATGTGAATTCATACCACATCAAGTGGCTTGCACAATTCAACCATTCCATATTCTCACAAACAACACACACACACACACACACACACACACACACACACACATATATTTCATTCTTGCCACAATAAATGGCATACACAAACCAACATAACCATACAACAATAGTTACTTAAGAATCACTATATATAAGTATCATATTAATAATTACTTACTAAAAAGCTTCAACTCCTTAAAGAAGAAAAGCTCCCCTCTATTACTTAGGGTCTTCTCTATCTCTATCACCTACTACACATAATTGTATACCAATTTCAACAATCAAACATTACAATTCACCCCAAATTCATAAAATGCAACTAAATACTTAAAGATCAATATGACCTAAAGATGCACACACAAGTACAATAACCCCCAAATTTCTACTAAACCTAAGGTTATGAGTTTACTATTAATTTCAATTAGAATTACTTAATTCGAACATGTATAGAATTTATTATGGATTTTTAATTAAAAACAGGTAAAACAGGCTGACAACAAGAGCAAGAAAATGTCGAGCCCTGCTAGACAACTTTAACAGCAATTTCAGCTCAATATCAAAACACAAAAGTTATAGAGAACTCTCCGAAGTTTTCAGAGAATCCAACATTGATCAATTCAGATCTCTATAGCTCAAGTTATGATATAAAAAATGGGATTGAAAATAGGGGAGAAACAGGGCACGAATTGCACTAGACAAAACTCAACTATAAACAATGCAAACACAATTAAAACTTACCAAATTAGGACTCCAATGGATTTAAAACCTTCCAAAGCTTCCTAAGACAATTGTTTACTAGCTTAAAAAAGATTAAAAACTCTCCAAAACTCAATCAAACTCACTTTCTTCTTCCTCCCAAACTCTCTACAATCTCTACACAACATACACATACATATATACACAAACACCTCAACCAATCAAACACCACCACTTGGCCTCCCAAAAGTCTCCCTTTAATAATTACACAACCCAATAATAAATGTATATTTATCACTAAGTAACAAGAATAAATAATACTCTTAGTAATATACCTAAATATCATCAAAATATCTACTTAGCCTCTTAATGAAATGGAATTAAGTCACAATAGCCCAATAACTTTTTATTGTGACAATTCACTCCAAACTTATCTTATAATCTAGTCCCTCTCTACAACACATATAAAATCTTACGTAAATGAGGTCCACTTATGCACTATGCATAACATGCAATACATTCATCATAAATACGTATGCCAAAGAGTGGGTGTTACATTTCTTCCCCCCTTAAGAAAATTTTATCCCTAAAATTAACTACTTATTAACTTTCAGGAATAAATATAGGTATTTCTGCTTTATCTGCTCTTATACTTCCTATGTGGCTTCTTTAGGTGAATGATGGCTCCATTTCACTTTCACTATCGAAATTTTTTTATTCCTCAATTGTTTCACCTTCTGATCCAATATCTCTACTGGTTCTTCCACATAAGTCATCTTCTCGGAGATTTTAATTTCTAGCTCTTGTATAACATGACTCGGGTCTGATCGATATCGCTTTAGCATCGACACATAGAACACATCATGAATAGAAGACAATTCTCTTGGAAGAGCCAATCTGTAAGCTAGTAGTCTAATTCTCTTAATGATTTCATAAGGTCCCACATATCTTGAACTCAATTTCCCATGTTTGCCAAATCTCAAAATTCCCTTCCATAGTGACACTTTCAAGAAAATATTCTCTCCAACATTAAACTCCATTTCCTGACGATATCGATCCGCATAACTTTTCTGGTGATCTTGGGCTGCTTTTAAGCATTTCTTGACCACTTGAACTTTTTCCACCATTTCTTGTATCAAGTTCGGCCCCTAAATTTGTCTCAAACCTTCAACATCCCAATAAATCGAACTTCGATATTTCCTTGCATACAAAGCTTCATATGGCGCCATTCCAATTCTAGAGTGAAAACTGTTATTGTAGGTGAATTCTAGCAATGGCAAATGATCATTCCAATTGCCCTTAGACTCCATGTTCTAAGGTCTGAATCGTCCTCCCCAATTGTCCATCTGTTTACGGATGAAAAACAGTACTAAAATGCAATTTAATATACAATGCTCCATGTAGACTATTCCAGAAATGGGATGTGAATCTTGGATCTCTATTTGACATAATTGACAATGGCACTCCATGCAACCTCACTATCTCCGAAACATACAAAAATAATTAACTTATCTAGCGAGTCAGTCTATTGTATTGGCAGAAAGTGTGCAGATTTAGTGAGTCTATAAATTATTACCCAAACTGCGTCATGTCTCCAAAAAGTTCGAGGCAACCCAACCATAAAATCCATAGTTATTCTTTCCTATTTCCATTCTGGTATCTTCAAAGATTGCAATTTCCCCACTGGTGCTTGATGTTCAGCATTTACTTGTTCACATGTCAAGCACTTTGTCACGTATTCCACCATATGTTTCTTCATTGTTAGCCACCAATAAAAAGGCTTCAAATCTCGATACATTTTTGTACTTTTGGGATGCATTGCATAAGGAGCGGTATGTGCTTCATTCATAATTTGCCTTCTTAACTCTCTGACGTCCAAAACACATACTTGATTACCAATCACCAATAAGCCATCTTCTCTAATTATAAACTAAGTATTGATTCCTGCTTCCACTTTTTCTTTCATTCTCTTCAAGTATGCGTCTTCTATTTGAGCATTTCCAATTTGATCCACTAATGATAATTTGACTTGTAAAGTAGCCAATAAGTGATTTTCCCCAACATTGATATTAACATTCATTACTCGCAATGCCATAAGATTCTCTCTTTCATAGTAAATTATTCCAGCCATAATTTCTACAGTTTTATGACTTAAGGCATCGACTACTACATTTGCATTTTCCAGATGGTACTCAATAGTATAATTATAGTCTTTCAATAACTCTATCCATCTTCTTTGTCTCAAATTCAACTCTTTCTGAGTGGAGATGTATTTTAAGCTCTTGTGATCCTTGAATATGGAAAACGTCTCTCTATATAAGTAATGTCTCCAATTCTTCAATGCATGGACGATAGCAACTAGCTCTAAATTATAGGTATGGTAATTAACTTATGAGTTCATAATTGCCTAAAAGCATATACGATCATCTTCCCATTTTGTATAAGAACATACCCTAGTCCTAATCTTAAAGCATCTGTGTACACTACAATACCTCCATCTCTAGTTGGTAATGCAGGCACTTCAGTAGTAGTCAGGGCTTTCTTCAACTTTTCAAAACTCCTTTGACATGTCTCAGTCCACCAGAATTGCACATTCTTCTTCAATATATTTATTAAAGGTCTTACAACAACTAAAAATTCTTTCACAAATCTTCTATAATATCCGGCCAATCACAGAAAAATTTAAATCTCTATCATATTTTTAGGTGCTTCCCACTCCATAATGGCTTTGATCTTCGATGAGACTGGTTTTACTCCTTTCGAGACTATGTGTCCAAGAAAAGCTATTTCTTCCATCCAAAACTCACATTTATTGAATTTGGTATACAACTATTGTTCTCTCAATATTTGCAAAGCTGTTCAGAGATATTGTTTATGCACTTCCTTGCTTAAAGAATAGATGAGAATATCATTGATGAAAATAATCACAAACTGATCTAAATACTGTTGAAATGTTTTGTTCATCAATGACATGAATGTGGCAGGTGCATTTTTCAATCCAAAAGGCATAACTAAAAACTTATAATGCCCGTATCTAGTTTGAAATGCAGTCTTGAAAATAGAAGATTCTGCCACCTAGAGTTGCTAATATTTTGATCTCAAATCTATCTTTAAAAATATTGTGGCATCTTTTAACTGATCAAGTAAATCATCAATTCTCAGCAAAGGTTATTTATTCTTCACCGTGATTATATTCAACTACCGATAGTCAATACACAATCGCATACTACCATCCTTTTTCTTCACAAATAAGACTGGAGCTCCTCAAGGTGATATACTTGGTCGAATAAATCCCTTTTTTAATAACTCCTCTAGCTGCTTCTTTAGCTCTTTCAACTCCGTAGGTGTCATTCTATACGCAGTAATTGATATCGGTACTGCCCCTAGAATAATCTCAATCTCAAAATTGACTTCTCGGTATAGGGGTAATCTCAGTAATTCATCTAGAAACACATCGGTATAATCTCTAATTACTGGTACATCCCTTACTTTCAGACTAACTTTGGTTGTATCAATAATATTGGCCAGGTACACTTCACACCCATCTCTAATTAATTGAAATGTAGTCACCACTAAAATCAAACAAGCAGGTACAACCTTTCTCTCACCCACCAAAACTACCTTCTTCTGCCCCAATATATCAATAACTACCTCCTTAGTGTAACAATTCACAATAGCATGGTGCCTAGCTAACCAATCCATACCCAAGATAACATCAAACTCTTCTAGTTTAATAATTATCAAATCTGCATATAAACTCTCACCATCAATAAATATAGGACATGCCCTTAATATTGAATTCACTACTACAATACCCCTAGCAGGCATGGAAACACATAAGCTATGTTCTAGGGGTTCAATTATTCCATGCACTCTCAATGCAAGCTTATGCGAGACAAAAGAGCAAGTAGATCCTGGGTCTATTAATACAAAAGCTTCATGGTCAAAGATAGTAAAAATACTAGTGACCACGTCCGAAGCTGCAGGAGCTTCTTGTTGAGTGATGGCATAAATTCTTGCTTGGCCTTGGGATGGACTAGCATATCCTATTTGACTTAAAGTGCCAGCTCCACTTCCTCTACCACCTCGGCCTCTTCCTCGACTAGCCAAAGGTACATTCTCCCCTGCATTGTCATCTGAGATCCTTCTATGCTTCTTTTTACTGAACAATCTCTGATAAAGTGGCCGTATTGACCATAATTATAGCACACTCCCAGTCTAGCATTCCAGCATTCACCCGAGTGGATCTTACCACATCTGCTACACATAGGAGTTGATGCGCCACTCAAAGATCTTCTTTGCCTACTCCGGCTGTTAAAACTCCCAAATCTTTGGCTGAAAGATCCTCCTCTTGACTAGTTGGACTGACTCATGCCTCGTCCTCTAAAGTTGCCACGTTGAAAACTGGATCCTTTAAAGGATGAACTACCACTAGTGCGGGCAGGGGTAGTAAATGAGCTAGTGGTTCTCTTCTTCTTGGCTTCCACCTCATTTTTTTCTGTAATTATTTCTTCAGCTCATAAAGCAGTCTCTAATACTTCTCTATAGATTGAGGGTTTAATTGCCATCTTCTCCCGGATCTCTAGATTTAATCCCCGCTCAAACTTATTCCTCTTCAACTCATCGGTGGTGACTTCCTCCGGTGTATACTTCGATAACCTCACAAATTGTACTTTATAGTTGGCCACAGATAAATCACCTTATTTCAATTCAAGAAACTCATTCTTCTTCTTACCCTGATACACTGCCGGTATGTATTTCTCAGTAAACTCTCTCAAAAATTCCTCCCAAGTCAAGGTTATCGTCACATTCTTGATTCCTGGCACCGTCTCCCACCAATCTAGAGCATCTTGCCTGAGATATGCAATGCACATCAACTACATGTTCTCCAAAAGTTATGCATGATATGTCATGAATGCATCAATTATCAGATCCCAGGGGAATCTAATCTCGGCTTTAATACCACTTAATATAGCACCCTCAAGGTACTATATGTACGTGTTCATAATACAAGACATCCACGTGGCATAAAAAAATTTCATAAAAGATAAGTACATATATACATAAAAATTTTGTTCAATACATTAAAAATACTTAATACGTATATTACATAATGTCAAAAATATACATATGAACTAAATTACACAATGCTCAAATGCTATAATGATAATGATGAGGATGAGATGTTGACACCAAGCTTGTTTTTTATTTACCTGAGCGTAGGATGCAAACACACTTCAAGCCTCTATTTAACTATGTCCTGAAAACCATAATTGCAAAGAATTGAGCTTGCGACTCAATAAGCAATTATTAATATAATCAAACATACAATACTTATCAAGAAGTAATTAATAAAAATAAGTCAAAACAATTGAAATTTAAACTACACGGTCTGAGACATGCCCGTCTCTCAACCCGTGCTCTTCTCGGTCCAACATACACGCTTCCACTCGGCTAGGAACATGCCCGTATTCTATCCTGTGTGTCCTTCAGTCCAAAATGCACAATTTTATAAATTTATACACGACTATGAACATACCCGTGTATCTCTCTGGATTAAAACTACATATTTATACAATTTTATACACGGCTATGAACACACCCATATATGGCTCTGGACCAAATATAGCATTTATACATGGCTAGTGACACGTCCGTGTGGCTCTCGGGTTAAAAATAAAGATTAATACACGACCATGTCTTATCTCAAAATAAGCCGTGTCTTGTCACACGGTCTGAGACACGCCCATGTCTCGACCTTTGTCCTTCACCTAATAATGCATTCAAATACATTTCAAGCCAAACAAAATCAAATTTCAATATCAATAACATTCACCTAACTCAAACCCGTTATAGAAACACAATTTCCATCAATCTTACTTCACATTCAATCCATATTCCATATATATATAAACACAATACAACAATGCATGTTTATGTACGTTAGTTCTTCGGCCGGTGTTATCACTACACGTTTCACACATGAAGCACACGTTTGCTTTATTCCTCACATAATTCATATTTTTTACATTTTTCATATACAAGTGGCCATTCCTGAGACTCTCTGCCTAGCTCAGTCTCAGATCTCATATGTTTACATTTCTCATACAGATGGCCACTTCTGAGACTCTCTGCCCAGCTCAGTATCAATTTTCATAATCAGTGGAGGCTCTTTGCCCAGCTCAGTCTCCACTATCACATGTAAACCTCACATTCCTCATATCAATCAATATGCACATGCATATATATATATATTCATCACAATTCAATATCCATTCATTCCTCATCATTTCCATTTCCAATAAATATAATGTACCACAATTCACTATTCTCACAAACAATACTTGTGAATTCATACCACATCAAGTGGCTTGCACAATTCAACTATTCCATATTCTCACAAACAATACATATATATATCATTCTTGCCACAATAAATGGCATACAAAAACCCAACATAACCATACAACAATAGTTACATGAGAATCACTATATATAAGTATCATATTAACAATTACTTACTAAAAAACTTCAACTCCTTCAAGAAGAAAAGTTCCCCCCTATTACTTAGGGTCTCCTCTATCTCTATCACTTCCTACATATAATTGTATACCAATTCCAATAATCAAACATTACAATTCACCCCAAATTCACAAAATATAACTAAATGCTCAAAGATTAATATGACTTAAAGATGCACACACAAGTCTAACAACCCCCAAAAATCTGCTAAAACTAGGGTTATGAGTATACTATCAATTCCAATTAGAATTACTCAATTCGAATATGTATAGAATTTATTATGAATTTTTGATTAAAAATGGGTAAAACAAGGCTGACAGCAAAAGCAAGAAAATATTGAGCCCTGCCAGACAACCTTAACAGTAATTTCAGCTCAGGATCAAAACACAAAAGTTGTAAAGGACTCTCTGCAGTTTTCAAGAAATTGAACTTTAATCAATTCAGATCTCTATAGCTCAAGTTATAGTACAAACAATGGGACTAAAAATAAGGGAGAAACAGGGCACGAATTGCACTAAACAATACTCAACTATAAACAATGCAAACATAATTAAAGCTTACCAAATTAGGAATCCATTGGATTTAAGACCTTCTAAAGCTTCCTAAGGCAATTGTTTGCTAGCTTGAGAAAGATTAAAAACTCTCCAAAACTCAATCAAACTCACTTTTCTTCTTCCTCCCAAACTCTCTACAATCTCTACACAACATACACACACACACATACACATAAACACCTCAACCAATCAAACACTAGCATTTGGCCTCCTAAAAGTCTCCTTTTAATAATTGCATAACCCAACAATAAATGCAAATTTATCACTAATTAAAAAGAATAAATAATACTCTTAATAATATACCCAAACATCACCAAAATATCTACTTAGCCCTTTAATGAAATAGAATTAAGTCACAATAGCCCAATAACTTTCTATTATGACAATTTACTCCAAACTTATCTTACAATCTAGTCCCTCTCTACAAAATATATAAAATCTTGCTTAAATGAGGTCCACTTATGCACTATGCATAACATGCAATACATACGTCATAAATACGTATGCTAAAGGGTGGGTGTTACACTTTAGAATAGGGAACCATTTCCATAGCAGCTTTGCTTTGTTCATATGAAATATTTACAACCTTCGGAGTAAAGTGCACCTACATATAAATACGACCATCTTAGAGAGAACTTTAAAAAGTAAGTTTAGCAACTTGTTTGGTTGTAGAAAGATAAACATGTTGCTTATTATAAGACTGACCCGCACTTTATTCAAAAGAAAAAGAATGACTATAAAATGAAACTACACCTCATAGCTTATAAGATCCAATAGAAATAGTGTTTACAAATTGCAAAAAAGCTTTGCAATCCTAAGAAAATTGAAGTCGCACAAAACAGTAGTGAGACTTGCAAAATAATGCCTTTCTTACAATAAAGACCCTTTATTGACCATCATTTTAAAAATAGCTTCTAGAAAGACTCAGCGGTCCAAAAAAAAGAAAAATTTTGCAAAAATAAGATTCTGCCAAAAGGAGAAGAGAAGCTGATGAAGCCAATTATGGCTTGAAAGCAGACTTGGTAGAGGTTTAAGTAAAGCTAATGGAGCCAAGTCTGCTAGAGGAAAGGATCAAAAGGTTTAGGTAAAGGTTTAAAAGGTTTAGAAGGAGGAGAAGGATGAAGGGGAGGATAAGAGGAAAAGGAAGCCATTTTTCATGATTTTTTCACTGATGTTTTTGAAATTTTAGTTTGTGATAGAAAGTAATTCTAGCTTTTTTCTTTTTATCATAGTACAAATGGTTAGTTTGTTAATCATATTAGTAAGGGAAAGGAAAAGGGTAGAGGATTGAACACTAGTTGTCTAAGTTCCCCACCAATACACAATATCATTACACTAAATAAACGATGGTGAAAGTGACTCTAGATTGGTGTTAAACGTCACCTAACATGCATATGTAAAGGCATGAAGCTTATTTGTCTTTCTAAGATTAAAATTCTTATAGAGCATGTAAATATTTGCACTTAATGGTAGTGAAAAAGTGATGTCTAGGCTTATGAAGTATCTTTAATTAGTTAATCTCCACCCTACAATTTCAAAATGCAATTAATTTTAATTCAAAATGTAATTATTATAGTATTTTGTTTAATCTATTGCTTCATTTTTAAA